>NQII01002400.1:214954-274616 GCA_002778355.1 Clitarchus hookeri | reverse complement strand
GCGTGGCAGTGTCGCCCTTATCGCTTCCTCGCTTCTCGGCCTAGACGTGGGAAAAAGTTCCGTGTAGACGGGGGCCTTAAGGGTGTAAGCGGCTGTTTCATATCTGTATAGTTGCCTATTCAGTAGTGTGTTATCGACTCGTCGGGCGAGCTCCAGACGTGTCAACACTTGTCCCACTGTTCTGCGAGACAAGTGGCCTGCAGGAATTCCTACCCGGAGTGGCAGACGCGCCTCTGTACCTTCGTCGGCGGGCGTCCGTTCGCGGAACAGCCATTAATCCTCCGCCCCCTTAAGCCGCCTCTAATTGGCTCGCTGACCAAAACAACCCCCCCTCCCCTTCGCAAACGTTCCCCGCGAAACCTCGTCCGCCTTTCGCTTTCTCCCATCTGCCGGGGGATTCCGAGAACTTGCTCATTTGTGATTGGACGCACGCGCAAAAGAAGTTCGAGGGGGATTACAAGCACGCTGGTGGCTTCGCATCCCCTGCCTCGTTGGCGGAGACGTGGCCGGGGAAACGCCTGGTCGCGAGCTGCTGAAACGCTAACGAACTTGTCCGTCTGAAAGGGAAATTAATCTCGGGGAAATTCACTAACGAGTTGGCGGAAGGAAATGGACTAACGAACGAGGGTGAATTTTAATCCGACTTCTCAGATAACATTGTTATTCAAGCGGTTCCTTTCCCATAGTGCAAATCGTTGTACGAAGTTCATAGTGAATGAATGCAACTTTTATGCAGCAGGCATAATCATTGCAGTTGATATACGCTACCTTTCAAATACTAAAAATTGTTTTACGTCAAAGTGTTATTTAAAAAAAATTAAACGTGTTCAATTTTAGGTCCTACAGCAAAATGCAAATTAGCCATGAATCCGTATGTGTAACTTGCTTTGGAAAAAAAGATACTCAGTTGGCAAGGTTTTATTATGTCATCGCTCGTGTAAGGCATTCATTATCTACGGAAATTTACACAATAATTAACATATAAACATTAACCTTATATGGGCTCCGTTGATAACACACTGAAATTTTGATTGTTTTACTCTGGATAAAGTTGTATTTTTATACTACGCTTACTATGACTTAAGATTGTACTATTTCGCTTGAGTGAATAAATAACTACAATGGTGAAGATTTTTCATTCGGTCTACATTTATTACGTGTTTTCTTTACTTCAATCTGGCAGACATATCATTTCAGACATAATAATTGCTATTTAATTTCCTGTAGTAAACTTTTATTGTCCATTTTCGTTTTAATTTCATAATTNATAATAATTGCTATTTAATTTCCTGTAGTAAACTTTTATTGTCCATTTTCGTTTTAATTTTATAATTTTGCTGGCCTATAATTTTATCCTCAAAGTTTGAGAACGCCATCATTTGAAACTGCCAATGCTAAATACTAAAACCAGAAAAGTTTGCAAGTGCACTTATTAAGTATAGCATTCAAACGCACTTTCTTGTAACGTTCAGGATATGGTCATAGGTTTTTCGACACGTTCTGTATACCTCTGAGCCAAATATACATAAAATGGCCTGATAAAATACAGCATATTCCCCCAAGGCACNCGACACGTTCTGTATACCTCTGAGCCAAATATACATAAAATGGCCTGATAAAATACAGCATATTCCCCCAAGGCACTGCGTATCATTAAGAAAGCAGCCAATAAATAAATGATGAATGCTGGACTACATACATAATTGTGAAGTTTATCTCTAAATTTCACCCGAAGACTCGAAATACTATTATCTGTGCTGATTACTGTAGGGATAAATCACTAATTTCACTTTCCAACATTTCTCAACGGTCGAATAAGCTATGCATTTTTTTTTGATTCTGGGAAAATATCTTGGAATTCACAACTTTTAAACGTTACCGCCTTTTCAGCGTTCTGATTTGCACGTATTAGCGATATTCCGAAGCGTCTGCGGCTTTAATTTTCCTTCAGAACTGAAGCGGCCACAGTAAGAGCAAGCACTTATCAAGATGATGCTGGATAGATTACAGTTTCGTAGATTTGGAATGTAATTTCATGTCGACCGCAGCGTATCTTGAAAAACACCATATAACGTTTTAGACATAAAGAAACTCCGAATCGCAAGTACCAACACAACTGCTGGTTATCTATTATCAAACGCCAGATCAATCAACCTCGCGACCTGAATCATTATATAAAATATGCTGCACCCCAAACAACACAGTAAATCCCTAAAAAGTTAATCTGTTCGCACGACAGCGTAACGCGTTGCACTGTAATGCGAAGCAGAAACAACGTATGTTCTGTTTTGGGGCTAGGAAGGGATTAAATCGCTCATAATAAACCATCACGCAGTTATGTTTTGCCCAATGTGGGGCTGAAACCAATAAACCTGAAAGTCTCATGCTGTACTGACTGAGAAAGNAAACCAATAAACCTGAAAGTCTCATGCTGTACTGACTGAGAAAGCTGGGTGGCAGTTGTATTGTATCTTCCCTGAAACAAACAAAAACCTATTTACGTGGTGACAGTAGGCTAAAAATGAATGTAGTGAGGTTGTTTTAGTTCTACATAATTTGTTATTCACCAAGAGTTGGGCAAGCCAAACAAAGTAAGGAATAAAGAGGGGTTATTGGGGTGACAAGTGCCTAATATTTAATATATTGCATCTCTGGTGTTTCGAAAATGATTCAAGCAAGGCGATTTTAAATATTTATAGTAATTACTATTCGTTTAAGTTTCATAAAAAAATTTCCATCCTTATTTATTTGTGAATATCCGTACTCTATATGCTAAATCCTCCTCCATTAGATTCTGAATAAGGATCTTACTTAAGTCGGAATAATCAGGATACTAATTTTTTTTTTTCGGAAGTTCTATTATTCATGCTTTAAAATTCAATCTTGCGGTGTTGATTTACTGAACAAAGAAACGTAAAATATTTCTCGCAATCTTGAACAGAAAATCTTATTAAAAATGATTGCCGAATCCCTTGGATGAATTACGTTAATGCATTTGTTAGCCCTCAAAAGTGAACTTACTTACTTATCTGCAACAACTTCCTATTACTTTGCAGTATATCATTGTAATTATTTTTAAGTTATAATTTCATTCCACTTCAATGTGGTATGCAGATTTTCAGATATTTTTGATTTTATTACGACCATCTGGAGAAATATAAATATCTGAAGTGCAAAAAAAAATTATTTAGTGAAAGGAAGAGAAAAACTTTTTTATTAGCAGTAAGTAAGTGCTTTTTGGAGTTTCTTGGAGAGGCTGAAACATGTTTCGGGCCAACACTTGAAGTTAACATACGTCCATCGATGTGTGGTTGAAGACCGTTACAGATAGTTTTTATAGTTTATAGTTGTTATAGCTTACGTTAAGTCACCATTCCACGTACAAGCACGACGAAAGTTTCAAAACGTTACATTTAAAGTATTTTATAATTCCACTGACAAGTAATTATATCCATGTGAGACAGACAATGCTTTTCAGCAGAAAAAAAAATGCACACGACATTTTTTTTACATCCTTGCTTCGTATGTTTTTAAAAGTATTTCGTAAATAAAGACTATGAACGTTTTTCCCACCGAAAACGCTTAGAAATAACGTAACATTTGAATACTAAGCCTACTATTAACCGGACAGTTTAAACAGAAATTTGAAAAGAAATTCCAGAGTAAATAAGGAAGAAATGATAGTTAAAACATAAGTAAAATACTTAAGGAGTCAATGATTTATAGATTAATAATGAAGTACTTCGCATTATTGCTGGTCGTATCAGGAATATGATCTTACGAAATCAAACCTAATAATACACCGATAATTAAAAATATTACCCCATATAACAGGACTTTGGTTTAAAAATTCGACACAACTAAAATTACTTCTAATACAGGATAGGAAGATAAATGTTGAAAGTTTGGCGACCAAAAATTATTGCCACTAGGTAAGCCCTAGTGTCGCATGTGTACAAAATTTTCTCTATTTTCTACAGTATAATTGTAATAATCACAAATAAAATTAAAAATAACTCCGTAACTAAGTAAAATCTTTTTATTTTATTATTCACGTAGCTTAAAATTTTTCAGTAAAAGTTACCTTTTGGAACATTGCACACCTGGCGGCGGAAATTTTCCCTATGCCAAACTATCCCATAAGAAATCACGTTTGGTTCCTAACCTGAGTAGAATAAACCTTAACACTACCGACTTCTTTACAGTCAAATGCTAAAAGAGCAGAGACAAAGAACATAAAGGGAACTACCGTATTTGCACTCAGACACTCGTATCAGTCCCGCATAAAACTTCACCATTTTTTTTTCTCCCCACTTTTAGGAAGTACTTTTGCAGTGAGTGGCTACGCAAACAAGTAGCGTGCAGCCAAAAAATTAAAATTATAAAAAAAATCCACTCTTCCCTCATTTATTCCTTTTTGTCGAAACACACACGACGGTCGGTGAAAGTTACTCTGGTGGCCTTTGTTCTCTGACACTCTCTTGACGCCGACAGTAGCTCTGTGGTTATGGTTAATTTCCTTGAATTTTAAACAAGAGAATATTTCAGTCAGTTCTCCTTTTATTTTCACAAAATACAAGAGTATTTACTTATAGCTGACCAAAGTTTTCAATTTTTTAAAAATGTTATTTTCATAATTAAATGGAGAGACCCAAAATTTTACTGCAAAAAGATATGCTGTATTCACTGTTGACAACTGATGGCTACACCTCGATAATTTAAGGACATTTAAGTCTGTCTCTGTTCCGGTGATTTTAATATGCTTACTTTCAAATTAATCTGTTTACTTCTTTCCATAATTCTTTTTATGAGATACGGGCATGTTCATGACAAATATTCAGTAAACGTGCCGCAAAGATCATCGCGATGTCTTATTACAACTGTTGTAGTAAATAAAGTGTTTCGTTCTGTAAAGCCCCTGTCGCAATGTCAAATTTTCGCCTTTAGATATATTTGACAATAACATTTTAAGACCAAACAAGGCCATCAAATTTTTTCCTCCCAGTAAATTTTATCAAATGAACTTGAATGTTTTCAAAAATGTGCCACACTGTCAAGTGTTTTTACTAAAAGAACGAATTCTAAATTTTTATTTAAAAATTATTTTAAAAGTGAGATATTGCCGTAAACGTGTACCACGACAGTAAATTATACGAAGAAATGTAACGAATGTTCTGATTTATCTTCACTTCGTTACTTAATTCAGATGATATTTATCAGAGATGTTTCCTGCACAATGGAATTTAATGCCACTGTGTTCTGAATGTTATCTACAATATCCATGCCCAGAAAGTTTCTACATATATTAATTACCTTCATAACCTTATTCCGTTTTCAGAAATTATTCGTTATTTTTAAGTTCTGTGACGTTGGAAACTGCCATTTTTGTCATGCACGATTCTGATTGGCTAAACCCGCAAAACATAAAAGAAATTTTAGAACCGGTACAATATTCAAATGTTTTTNCAGACAATGCTTTTCAGCAGAAAAAAAAATGCACACGACATTTTTTTTACATCCTTGCTTCGTATGTTTTTAAAAGCGTTTCGTAAATAAAGACTATAAACTTTTTCCCACCGAAAACGCTTAGAAATAACGTAAAATTTGAATACTAAGCCTTTAACACTATTAACCGGAAAGATTAAACAGAAATTTGAAAAGAAATTCCACAGTAAATAAGGAAGAAAATACAGTTAAAACACAAGTAAAATACTTAAGAAGTCTATGATTTATAGATTAATAATGAAGTACTTCGCATTATTGCTGGTCGTATCAGGAATATGATGTTACGAAATCAAATATAATAATACACCGATAATTTAAAATATTGCCCCATATAACAGGACTTTGGTTTAAAAATTCGACACAACTGAAATTACTTCTAATACAGGATAGGAAGATAAATGTTGAAAGTTTGGCAACCAAAAATTATTGCCACTAGGTAAGCGCTAGTGTCGCATGTGTACAAAATTTTCTCTATTTTCTACAGTATAATTGTAATAATCACAAATAAAATTAAAAATAACTCCGTAACTAAGTAAAATCTTTTTCTTTTATTATTCACGTAGCTTAAAATTTTTCAGTAAAAGTTACCTTTTGGAACATTGCACACCTAGCGGCGGAAATTTTCCCTATGCCAAACTATCCCATAAGAAATCACGTTTGGTTCCTAACCTGAGTAGAATTTGCCTTAACACTACCGACTTCTTTACAGTCAAATGCTAAAAGAGCAGAGACAAAGAACACAAAGGGAACTACCGTATTTGCACTCAGACACTCGTATCAGTCCCGCATAAAACTTCACCATTTTTTTTTCTCCCCACTTTTTGGAAGTACTTTTGCAGTGAGTGGCTACGCAAACAAGTAGCGTGCAGCCAAAAAATTAAAATTTAAAAAAAATCCACTCTTCCCTCATTTATTCCTTTTTGTCGAAACACACACGACGGTCGGTGAAAGTTACTCTGGTGGCCTTTGTTCTCTGACACTCTCTGACACTCTCTGACACTCTCTGACACTCTCTTGACGCCGTCAGTAGCTCTGTGGTAATGGTTAATTTCCTTGAATTTTAAACAAGAGAATATTTCAGTCAGTTCTCCTTTTATTTTCGCAAAATACAAGAGTATTTTCAATTTTTTAAAAATGTTATTTTCATAATTAAATGGAGAGACCCAAAATTTTACTGCAAAAAGATATGCTGNATTTTCAATTTTTTAAAAATGTTATTTTCATAATTAAATGGAGAGACCCAAAATTTTACTGCAAAAAGATATGCTGTATTCACTGTTGACAACTGATGGCTACACCTCGATAATTTAAGGACATTTAAGTCTGTCTCTGTTCCGGTGATTTTAATATGCTTACTTTCAAATTAATCTGTTTACTTCTTTCCATAATTCTTTTTATGAGATACGGGCATGTTCATGACAAATATTCAGTAAACGTGCCGCAAAGATCATCGCGATGTCTTATTACAACTGTTGTAGTAAATAAAGTGTTTCGTTCTGTAAAGCCCCTGTCGCAATGTCAAATTTTCGCCTTTAGATATATTTGACAATAACATTTTAAGACCAAACAAGGCCATCAAATTTTTTCCTCCCAGTAAATTTTATCAAATGAACTTGAATGTTTTCAAAAATGTGCCACACTGTCAAGTGTTTTTACTAAAAGAACGAATTCTAAATTTTTATTTAAAAATTATTTTAAAAGTGAGATATTGCCGTAAACGTGTACCACGACAGTAAATTATACGAAGAAATGTAACGAATGTTCTGATTTATCTTCACTTCGTTACTTAATTCAGATGATATTTATCAGAGATGTTTCCTGCACAATGGAATTTAATGCCACTGTGTTCTGAATGTTATCTACAATATNCAGATGATATTTATCAGAGATGTTTCCTGCACAATGGAATTTAATGCCACTGTGTTCTGAATGTTATCTACAATATTCATGCCCAGAAAGTTTCTACATATATTAATTACCTTCATAACCTTATTCCGTTTTCAGAAATTATTCGTTATTTTTAAGTTCCCTGACGTTGGAAACTGCCATTTTTGTAATGCACGATTCTGATTGGCTAAACCCGCAAAACATAAAAGAAATTTTAGAACCGGTACAATATTCAAATGTTTTTNAATGCACGATTCTGATTGGCTAAACCCGCAAAACATAAAAGAAATTTTAGAACCGGTACAATATTCAAATGTTTTTATGGAAACTGGAGCCATCCCACTTTTTCGTACAAACATGGCGGCGTTTATGAAGTTTCGGTGACGTCACAACTGTCCAACTTTATTTGACCAAACTTATCGAAACCAATTTTACGGAAAAATTTGACGGTGTGACAGGGGCTTAAGAGCAACGGCACATCACAGAAAGAGACAAACTGGTATAAGGCCGGTAAAACAATTGGCGCCTGTCACCTTCGAAGAGACGCTCATTTGCGGGTATGCAATGGTCAAATTTATTTGNACCAAACTTATCGAAACCAATTTTACGGAAAAATTTGACGGTGTGACAGGGGCTTAAGAGCAACGGCACATCACAGAAAGAGACAAACTGGTATAAGGCCGGTAAAACAATTGGCGCCTGTCACCTTCGAAGAGACGCTCATTTGCGGGTATGCAATGGTCAAATTTATTTGTTAAATCTCGGTTACCACCGCAAATAAAAAAATACAGCTGTCACGTTCTCGTCGGTATTACCTGCGTCTTACAGCAGCGCGGTGCAGCAGTGGAAGAAGAGTGCCGAAGAGTAAAAAGAATGCGTCTCTTCGACGTAGAGGTCTTTATAGTCGGGAATCAGCGACTCGGACGGTCAGGAGGAGAAGGAAATATCCAGGAATTCGCCTGAAGCGGATGGTCGGATCGAGAATCTAACCCGGGTCTTTTAAAATGCGAGTCTTAAGCGTTTTTACTACCTCACCTCGGTTGGTCTGGGGAACGAAACTCGGCGTCCTCGTTGCTTGACTTAGCACCTATCAACAGCCCCACATACCAACATAGGTGCGTGTTTTGGTCATCTGCTCATGCACGCAACGTCGACTCATTCATCGCCAATATGACTTGTCAAAATAACGTGGTCAGCAGTGATGGGCATGCTCGTTTCTGAACTAACCGACGGAAGCTTTGAAACCAATAAAATGTTTTGACTAAGTTGGTTATATTTATGTCAGACGAAAGGCACAACACTTCTAGAGCACTTGCTATCATAATCGGTGTTCTAACCGCAAATCCGATCAACGTTGTGTTGATGGTGCTACTGGTAAATAAAAAAAAATCCATTGTTGGCATTATGCAGTAAAGTATTCTTCACATTTCCCAAACGTTGACTCAAGAAACGTAATGATAGCTGTCAAAATAGCGAGTCTAATTAACGATGATCCGTTTGCCTACATTTTGTTTTACAACAAATCTGCGCTTTTACGGGGAGAAAAAAAAATTACGTTTTGCGGTACTTGATTGCACCGTATCTGTGATGCAACTTAGTCAGACGCTTTATACTGCCATACGAAAACGCTTTCTTTAAATGAACAGCGTGTCTGAGTCACGTGGTTTCGACTATTCTTTAGGAAGTCAAGAATCTGGACGTTGGGGAACGGGGAGTGGTTCATGTGTATCCGACATGCGATCTTGACTCCGTACCCGCTCAGCGCATGACCTCCTTACGCCATTTTGCTAGCCAGGGTGTGAGGCCACTATGCCAGGGAGTGTGAGTGAGTGAAGAGTGAAGAGATTTGAACGTATCTAAAAACGAGGTCTTGAGAGCCGATGAGGGTGATTGANGTACTTCATTTAAAATTAAATTAATTAGCTGTTACCGGCCGATTAAAACACTGAAACACATTGATTGCAAATCGTTACCAGGGTTAGAGAAGTTTACTCGAAAATCTACAAAAATAACTGTTAAGTCATTAATGCCAATAATCTAATTAGGATTCCAGTGACTGCAGTGGAACAGGGTGCGCTTTCATTCTCCGTAGAAGGAACGCATATGCGCAATAAATAAATCCTAAGTTCCATTGGCTCTCAAGACCTCGATGTTAAGAGCCGCCCAAATCTCTTCACCCTGATTTCCAACAAAGAACCCCCTTTTTTGCCTATTGGCCTATCGAACTGTAGGATTTGGAGCATCGAAAGTTTATCACGTTTAATTTTACGAGTTTTAATATAAAATGTAAATATTTAAACATTTTGCGTACATTCTAAAATCACAAATAAAAAAAAATATATATAAACAAACCTTACGTCACTATTTGACCACACGATTTTTACAGTACTTTTTACTCACCTTGAATAAATGTTGGGAACATGGGCGGAANAGGATTCCAGTGACTGCAGTGGAACAGGGTGCGCTTTCATTCTCCGTAGAAGGAACGCATATGCGCAATAAATAAACCTTAAGTTCCATTGGCTCTCAAGACCTCTATGTTAAGAGCCGCCCAAATCTCTTCACCCTGACTTCCAACAAAGAACCCCCTTTTTTGCCTATTGGCCTATCGAACTGTAGGATTTGGAGCTTCGAAAGTTTATCACGTTTAATTTTACGAGTTTTAATATAAAATGTAAATATTTAAACATTTTGCGTACATTCTAAAATCACAAATAAAAAAAAAAGAATATAAACAAACCTCACGTCACTATTTGACCACACGATTTTTACAGTACTTTTTACTCACCTTGAATAAATGTTGGGAACATGGGCGGAAGNACGTCACTATTTGACCACACGATTTTTACAGTACTTTTTACTCACCTTGAATAAATGTTGGGAACATGGGCGGAAGACGGAAATCAGTCTGATTGATCGTTATTGTATGGTTTAGTGTGAAATGTTGCTGATTTGAAGCAGTTTGAAGGTATTGGTGTGGATTGTGCAGGGGCCGCCAGACGCCACGTCTCAGCTGGCGGCGCCGCCGAGAGCTGGGGAATTCCCCGAGGTGCCCGAGCCGGGTGTTAGCGTGGTGCTCGCACACACGGCGCGGGTCAACAAGAGAAGTCTAATCAAGGAGCGAGAGCGAAAGTGCGCCCAGGAACGCTGGGTCATTAGCTCGCATCATTACGCCACCCCCCCCCCTCCAGGAGCTCTCGCAGCATCTCGGCGGCTCCATCGACCCTCTGTCTCCCCTCCTCCCTCACCACTTGTGTCCGGGGGTGGCAAGGCGGCCCCGGGCGTGCGCGACCAGATAGCGCACACGGGGTGCTCCAAGGAGCTAACGTGTTCTGTCATAACTCACAAATACACTACTTGGAAATACATCATTTAGAAAAAATGTACTATAGATTTTTCTGAGTTATGCCAGTTATAAGTTATGTTGCTCTAACTTGTGAACTTGTTTGTTTCTAACTTGCAGCAGTTCTAAGTTGCGTGTTTCTACTGTACTACTGTTCTGAGTTTTGTATTTCTAAGTTGTAATAGTAATAAGTTATTACTTTCTTAGATTACGGTGTTTCTAAGTCTAAGTTATTGTGGTTCTGCATTGCGGTTTTCTACCGCATGACTNGGTTCTGCATTGCGGTTTTCTACCGCATGACTGTTCTAAGTTGTGAATTTCTGAGTTATGACGATTATAAATAATGATTTTCTAAGTTATAGTTCTAAATTATGATGCATTTTTCAAGAATTCTAAGTTATGAGTGTTCTAAGTTGTGATTTTCTAAATTATCTGTGGTCACGGGAACAGACAAGGGAAGAGCTGCATGTCAACGGTATAACCCGCCAAATAAAATGGGGTAGAGTGCCATTGTTGATGCGCAGTACCCACTCTGCGTGCCTCTACACTGGACTACTTTTCTACCAATACAACTGTCAAAGGACGGAATAGTATTTGAAGTTAAAACACTGTTTTCACATACAACTTTGAGATTTTCATATAATTACTCTTACGAATGTTCTATACAGTTAGCTTAAATTCTAATTGGTAAAGTTATTTTATTCGTGTAACAGGGCTTGTCTTTTGAAAATTCAGATGTAAAGAAACATGTTCATCACTGTTAGCCAGTAACTTTGACAGCTGTATTGGCGTGGGTTAGGTCAATGTCGGATACATGTGCAGAAGACGAAAATCGGTCTACCTAATATAACCGGAGGACCTTATTTCATTCATTTGTTTGCTGAATTAGGTTCTGTGGAACTGCCAACGTTAGCACACAGATTAAACTACAAATGGTCGCTTCGATGTGTTGGCAGACAAGGCGCATAATCTCGCCAGCATAGTGTTATTAAAATTTTACTACTGGGCTATGTTTCATAGACAATACTATTGTTTGCGTCGTCTGTCCGCACTTATTTAGTGCCACAAATGCATTCGATTGAAAATAAATTATAATCATGGAGGTAGATTGCCACTTTATAAAAAATTTCACGCGAGTATTCGTAAAAAAAATACGCGTTCACAAACCATCAGATGTGAAAACAACATAGACAAAGAAGGCTTGCGGTGCCAGCCACCATCAGAATTGAAAATATCTATACCAAAAACTTGTTCCTGCAATATCTGAAGAGAATAATTACACTATATTAATGGAAAGTGAAGGTAGTAAATATTTCGTTTGAAAGTACAGAAACCTTTTATATGAAGAAGTTGTAAGAGCGCAGGACCTCGACTTCGGGTATCTTCGGTAAACCTGGATTCACAACTGAAAGCATAACAGTAACCATAGAACATAGGTCGCGTGCACAAGAACTGACCGACTTGATTTCAAACCTATTGATTCACAACTGCGCATTCATAGTGCATAAGGCATAGTGCATAGTGCAGGCGCGTGGAGCAACGGCCAAACAGATCAGAGTAGAACATTTTCGACTAAGTTTATTCTTTAGAATAAAGGAACATAGTTACGTTACAGAAAAGAAGTAATGTCGCAACATATAAATTTAGAGGAAAGAACAGGCGGCAGTGTACCAGTAGAAAAATAATTAGGTTTTCCAAATATTTAAGATTGGAAAAGCAAAGATTCCAAAGAAAAGTATAAAATGCCAACTGTGTTTTCAAAACACTACCACACTTAAATACAGTTTACGTATGTAAAGCCAGTCAACACTGCCAACTGACGTCAGACTCGCTGCACAAAATTCCATTGGCTTCAATTTCGCACAAGGTGTTTGGTTGTTGAGTTGAGTTGAGAGAGTTGGGTGACTCTTAACAACGAGGTCTTAAGAGCCGATGCGGGTGAAATGAGGTGAGAATGGA
The DNA here is from genome assembly GCA_002778355.1 of Clitarchus hookeri. Classification (NCBI taxonomy): domain Eukaryota; kingdom Metazoa; phylum Arthropoda; class Insecta; order Phasmatodea; family Phasmatidae; genus Clitarchus; species Clitarchus hookeri. The sequence continues at coordinate 261,922 of NQII01002400.1, read as the reverse complement.
GCAGCGCTGGAATACAAGAGCGGGGGAAACGTGAGATCCCTGAGGAAAATCCGCTGACCAGCGGCATCGTCCGGCACGATTCCCACTTGCGAAAATCCGGGAGTGACCCAGCCGGGATTGAGCCCGGTTCGCCTTGGTGGGAGGCGAGCAGTCTAACCGCTCAACGACGACGGCCCTCGAGGTGCTTTGTAGAGGGAAAGTTCTTGTGTTATGTGATATGCTCTGTGCCTGTGTTTTTTTTCGTTGTGAACCCACCATAAGGATTCGTTTCTCCCTATCCGAGTTGCCGGGGCCTGGGGTGCTCTTGAGNTTTTTTTTCGTTGTGAACCCACCATAAGGATTCGTTTCTCCCTATCCGAGTTGCCGGGGCCTGGGGTGCTCTTGAGAGCCTGTCGGGGAATCATCCCTTACACGCCCGCCGACCCCCACCTTATAATGAACCGCGCACTACCGTACTCCTTCCCGGTCTTTATCCGCAACACCTCCGTGCTAGGGGGTTTCTGTTTCGCTATGCGGCTTTGCCTCTACATTATTCAACGCGGAGCCCCCGCGGCCGACTCCTGGTGAGGGGGGTGGGGGGAGGAAGTGGCGATGCATAACACAACGTTGTACCCATCTCCCTCGCCCCACAACTTTCCCTTTACTTCAGGATCAACTCCCTTCCATCTCCCCCAGCATCCGACCAATTTCTCTGGGAAACATTGCCGGCTACGGCGATTTCTCGCCTTAAAATATTTCTTGCCCACGTGCTCTGGAAAAAAAAAAACAGAAGGTGAAGGGAACCCCTCAACGGCGGACCACGAAACACGCGGAGGATGCAGAGAGTTCGGCTCGAGGGTTTCTGAGGGAATCGGAATCGAGGTGAAGATGGGAGTGGTGGCGTAATTTAGGCGCGGGGGTAAAGGGGAGCACTCGGAGAAAACTTTGCGGTTGAATGGCGTCGTCCACCACGTTTCCCACATGCGAAAATCCGGGGGCTTGAGCTCCCCACCCTATCCGGAAATCGAACCCTGATCGGCTGTGGTGGGAAATCAGTGTGTTAGCAACGCGACTCCCATCGGTGAGGTGGCGATTTCCGTGCCTCGGCTGNGAACCCTGATCGGCTGTGGTGGGAAATCAGTGTGTTAGCAACGCGACTCCCATCGGTGAGGTGGCGATTTCCGTGCCTCGGCTGACATAACTCTCTTCAACACTAACGACCTTGCGACACCAACTTGTATCATCCTTGTCAACATCGTAATTAACACTAATAATATTACGATACACCTTGCTTGAATGATAATGTCTTCCTTTTTTGATAATGTCCTCGTTGCACGTTGGGCGTTTTCCCTAAGGAAACTCTCTTACCGTTCGTTAGATTTTATAAGGACTGATTGATTCACTGTACTGTCTGTGTGTATATTTGTGTCTGTGGATGTTGCATAACCCACCCTTGACCTCACTTGACCCCTGTTGATAACCTTCTGACCTCTTCAGTGCATGTATTCATATATAAGATCAAAGTGCAAGGTCTACTGAGGTTAGGTTGCCTCTAAAAGGAGGTGTAGGAAAGGTTGCTTCAGAGCCGACTGGACTGTGAAACCATAGAGATGTTAAACCACTGAGGGTCAAACACAAATTTCTAAAATGTTATGATACCTAAGCCTGTGATGGGGATTTAACGTCTGAATTACACAACACCTCCACACCCGCAACTTTCCTCTGGGTACTGTTATCACCTGTCTTTGTGAGAAGATATTTTCTCACATGAGAGGGCCAGTATGATTAAGTTACTCCGATATTGTACATCTATATTTTGCCGGCAGGTGTAAAATAAATGTAATAGTTTAAATCATCTAATCACGAATGTAAAGCTAAACCAAAGTTATTTGCAGCACAACTAGTCGTAGAATATTTTTGCTACAAACAGGTTCCCCTACATATTTCTACTTTGGCTGTTATAGCCTATTTGCAGTACGTCATGAATGTTTCCTGCGATGATAGTTATTGGAAACGAATAAGAGAAATATGAAGCCATACCACATCAATACTTCTGTTTTATCTCTAAGACACCACATTGATAAATACATTAATTAATAAATAAATAAATAAATAAATATATATATATATATATATATGTGTGGTTGTGAGAACCAGATTTGTATACTAAAAACCCTTTAAAAATATTTTAATATAGGAACAGCAATATATTGTGTAACTGCCTGTAACTGTAGCCGCGATCAAAATAACTCGTAGTTCCTAGACCAGAGCAAATTGTTCTTCCTACCGAACTGATACATAGTTTCTTCAACGGAATAACGAAAGCAATATTTAGACACTTCCCCTAACAACTATAATTGTAATTAATTAACAGAGTTTCTTGATGATAGTACACAAGTTTAACTGCTGCTACTCTGAAAGATAATTACGGAATAATATTAAAGAATAGAGTCAGAACGAATAAATACCATTGATACAACTAGTTTACAAGCGTTAAATTTTCAAAGTTTTTATACCAAAATAACTACCAGTAACTTAGCCATCAGGAAGAGAGCGGCTAAATTTTGAACTTTATGTGTTAAAAAAAGGTTTACAAAATAAATAACCTTTTGAAAGTTTTATTAAGCTACAACATATTTCTAGAACTAGTTATATGATTTGGTTTAAATGAATACCAAATTTGTGTCATCTACAGAATTGTGTATAGCTACAAATACTTTTTCACGATTTTTATTTACTCCGTATATTTAAATTTGTTTATTAAGTATGCAATACATTTGTAAAGAAGATACCAACATATCGAGTTTTGAACTCGCGAACTCAAAAAACCGATCATATACACCTTAGTAGGGCAAAACACAGTCGCTGTGCTACCAGGCACCATTTTTTTCTATCCTCACTTTTTGTGTCCATTTTCGCGTCCTTTCANCAAAACACAGTCGCTGTGCTACCAGGCACCATTTTTTTCTATCCTCACTTTTTGTGTCCATTTTCGCGTCCTTTCACGGATCATTGTTCCGTTATGGGATAGAATTTCCACTTTGAATGGTTTTCTAAGAGTGTTTGGTTCCTTTTTCTTTAAGAAATAATTACGTTTTATTTTTTTTGCCTACTTTAACNGAATGGTTTTCTAAGAGTGTTTGGTTCCTTTTTCTTTAAGAAATAATTACGTTTTATTTTTTTTGCCTACTTTAACAAACATAAATCCTACAATGGTTGAACAATGTGCTCAAGAGATGCGCATAAAGGTTTTGCGATGTCATACGGAAATTTTCTCTCGCACGTGCGTGGTATTTCAGTACTACGTAAGTGAATTTTACGGCACGTTATTGTAATTGTACCTTACACGTAAAGAAAACTGTGTTTTCCTTACAATATATGGAATGTGACCTCACCAATGTCAGGCAAATTTCCTAATATTTTTTACAGTGATGTCTGGTTTGGACGCGCGAAGACAAAGAAGAGATAAGTCCAAATCACGTGCTGCGATGGTTATCATCCCGGAGAAAAATGTGCAGTCGTGCACGACGCAACTGGCGAAATGACGTCGACGAGGCCACGATGGAAAAGAATTCTACTTTTGAATATTATCAGATGAGAGCGCGATGTTGTTTGGGGGCAAATAGGTGGTGACAACTGTGGAAATTCAGAGTGGGAAGAGACAAGACTGTGAAAAATACGTTAGTTGCAGGCACTGCCGCTGTCTTAATTTCTTAGAGCTGTTGCCATTTTATAGTATAACAGCTCCATGGACGGAACCGAACAAAAATTCTCTGAAATTAGAACTTTCCAGGCCTGCGACTGAACCCCGGCCAAAACGGACTGCTATGGACTGGACATTAAAAGAGAAGTTAAATTTAGTTATAAAAAATTAACATAACCTAATTTGATTAGTAGTTTAAGACTNATGAGAGCGCGATGTTATTTGGGGGCAAATAGGTGGTGACAACTGTGGAAATTCAGAGTGGGAAGAGACAAGACTGCGAAAAATACGTTAGTTGCAGGCACTGCCGCTGTCTTCATTTCTTAGAGCTGTTGCCATTTTATAGTATAACAGCTCCATGGACGGAACCGAACAAAAATTCTCTGAAATTAGAACTTTCCAGGCCTGCGACTGAACCCCGGCCAAAACGGACTGCTATGCACTGGACATTAAAAGAGAAGTTAAATTTAGTTATAAAAAATTAACATAACCTAATTTGATTAGTAGTTTAAGACTCTTTTCATCCCAACTGTTGAAACAGAAGGAATTTTTTTTGTCCTGTGTGTATGTATGAATACTTTACAGTAACTTACACAACGGAACCAGCTAAAAGTGCTCCTGTTGTCCTGCTAGACAAACAATTGCCAATTAAAAAATGTAATTGTGCCAACAGCGGCCAATAGCAGAACGTCAGGAAGGATATAGCTGAAATGATGCGTGATAACAAAACGGACTATAGCTTTATTCTGCAGCATGCTGCACGTAAAATAACATACAGAGTATAACATATTAAGGTGTTCGTAAAAAAAAAAATTTTACAAGATAAATTTTCAAGTGATTTTTTACATCTTTACGCCTAGTAAATAACTCACAGTAGAAATCTGAACTTGAAATGTGCCGGAAATTTGATTATCAAAATCAACCAAAGGAAACCGAATTTTTATCTAGCTGTAGGTGACATTTTCCAGTAGAAAACGTCTAAGTGTATTGAAATTCTTCCGTTTGAGTAATGTAATCATTTAAAAATTATCTTTTTCCGTTACAAAAGAAAAACGCTTGTGGCAGAGTCCGATTGGTTAAGACGGAACGAATATGACACTTGAGTGAANGAAATTTGATTATCAAAATCAACCAAAGGAAACCGAATTTTTATCTAGCTGTAGGTGACATTTTCCAGTAGAAAACTTCTAAGTGTATTGAAATTCTTCCGTTTGAGTAATGTAATCATTTAAAAATTATCTCTTTCCGTTACAAAAGAAAAACGCTTGTGGCAGAGTCCGATTGGTTAAGACGGAACGAATATGACACTTGAGTGAANTTTTCCGTTACAAAAGAAAAACGCTTGTGGCAGAGTCCGATTGGTTAAGACGGAACGAATATGACACTTGAGTGAAGCAGGTTGCCATTTACGGACAACATTAATGATAGATGAAGTGCAATGAACTAGAACGATACGTTGATAAAGGGGAGGGTGGAAGGGACAGAGACGGTAGCACCCTGTGAAACCCCACACACCAGTGATGCCACACTACCCACGAGATGCTCCACAGTATTACCACCTCCTAGCCATCAAAAGTAGCAAATTCTGACTTCTAAAATGTGTACAAACTGCTAAATTATCTTAAGATAGAAGTTTACACTCACGCACTGCAATTATAAAAACAAATTTGTGCCAGTCAATAATTATTAAATGATACCGCAATTTTATGCGTTGTTATAGTATTTTTTGTTAAAAATAGTTAAAACAGGAATAAACTCGATGACAACGTATAGGCCTATCGTTATCTTGAACTTCTTTCACAGGCCGTTACATACTGAGAGTACTGGTTTAATGTTTCTTCATCTTTTGATGTGCTTGCACTCATTTTGGTCTTATGACGCGCGTGTTTGGCTTTGGAGCCAACTAAGGGCAAAACTTCATCCAAAAATTGCACAAAAGCGCTTTAGTTCAAATCTGACATTCATAATGGCAGTGTGTATGTTAGTTTTCATCTTGTTCCTTAATACAAGGTAAACCCGGGAAATATGACGCACCTTTTGTTTTATATGTTTAAAATATACAAAATTAATTATATCCAAAAAAATACCAGAAATAAAAAGTTAGTGGTTTTGTGGATTTGTAAAATAATTATGAATATGAAATTATAATGTCAACTTAGTAAAACTCTCACAAAAACAATTTTTTTTTCGGCCATATCTCCTATACGTGTGGGTGATATGGCGATGATTGGGTGAAAGATATGGCTTATGGTTTGACAATGTTAAAATTCTTAATTTAAATAGAAAGCTATTTGCCAAAATAAAATCAATAAAATCTATAACAATTATGTACTCAAATTTACTCTTTTTGTTTAGTTATATACCAAAAAACAATGTTGTAAAAACATTTTCAAATAAGCCCAAAACTTGAACGTAATTTAGTTTCTCTTATTTTACACTCCAACACATATTTGCAATNAAACATTTTCAAATAAGCCCAAAACTTGAACGTAATTTAGTTTCTCTTATTTTACACTCCAACACATATTTGCAATGTATGCAATAATACATTTTTTTCGCCACAATGCTGAACCTAAAAAAAGTACACTGAAGAGCCAAAAAAACTGGTACACCTGCCTAATATCGTGTAGGACCCCCCGAGCACGCANAAACATTTTCAAATAAGCCCAAAACTTGAACGTAATTTAGTTTCTCTTATTTTACACTCCAACACATATTTGCAATTTATGCAATAATACATTTTTTTCGCCACAATGCTGAAGCTAAAAAAAGTACACTGAAGAGCCAAAAAAACTGGTACACCTGCCTAATATCGTGTAGGGCCCCCCGAGCACGCACAAGTGCCGCAAGACGACGTGACATGGACTCGACTAATGTCTGAAGGTATGCAGGAGGCAGTTCACACCATGAATCCTGCAGGACAGTCCACAAATCCTATCTGCGCCAATTTGAGAAAGGGTTGCACGTCTGTCACGTTTAATAATTCTCTACAGTCGTCGTTTGTCCCGTTCTTTCACGATCTTTTTCCGGCCGCAGCGATGTCGAAGATGTGATGTTTTACCGGATTCCCGATACTCACGGCACACTCGTGAAATGGTCGTACGCGAACATCCAAATGTTATCGCTACCTCGTAGATGCCATGTCCCATCTCTCGTGCGCCGACTATAACACCACGTTCAAACTCCCTTAAATATTGATAACTTGCCATTGTAGCAGCAGTAACCGATCTAGCTGCCGACAGCATCGCGTTACTCTGTAATTTGCATACGCACACCTGTACCAGTTTTTTTTTCTTTTTGGCTCTGCAGTGTACATTAATATGTGTGCATTCCAGACATGCAGTGTAAAACCTTCTCATTTTATTCTTAGAGTCACATATTCGCTTTAAACCTTAAGTGCATACCTTTGCCCCATCTTACTCTGTGTCTGTAATACAGCAAAAAAACATTCTTATATTTTCAGGTAAGTTGAACTTGAACCATACTGTGGTCTCTTAAAAAAAAAGTACTGGCACAATGGCCGCTGTATATGTGAACACGAAAAGGTATACGCATTAAAGGGAAGGACTCAATAAAACACACCCAAATTTCGTAAAAGGTTGGGTGAAAATTTCCTGGCAGTGGAGAATATTAATTCTGGCTGCCAAGTTACCCTTACTTTCCAGCACAAAGTTTCTGGCGTAATTTTAAATTCTCGTCTGTTCGTCAGGAGAAGAAGTCGTGTCATGTCTCTTGCGTGTCGTCTGTATTCTGCTCTTTTCGCGTGAAAATTCTGAAGGCGGAAAAATGGAAGGGTTGATGGGATGCTTTCACAAGGGATTGAGGAGGGGGGAAGAAGGAAGGAAGCTGGGAGGGGACGGGAGGAAATTGCGCCGTCAGCAGGAAGGCAAAGCTCAGAGGAGATGCAAAAACGTGCGAAGGAAGAAGGGTACTTGGATATGCATACTTATTTTGGGTAGCTTTTTGGTTATGGGTGTGTGTAAGGAGGGGGGAGGGGGGTGAAACTCTTTAAGCTCCGTCCACAACGGACCGAACTGAAGCTGACACGTGCTAAGCGAATCATTCGCACGTGTCGCAACTCACCCACAACCTAGGCGAACCGGGTTCGATTCCCGGCGGGGTCGCTCCCGGACTCTCGCATGCCGGACGATGCCACTGGTCCGGCGGGTTTTCTCGCGGAACTCCCGTTTCACCCCGCCCTTTCATTCCGGCGCTGCTCCGTACTCACCTGGCTCCACCCTCGTCGGCTCTCAAGACCTCGATGCTAAGAGCCGCACAAATCTCTTCACTCATTCCGAGCTGTTCGGCTTGGTGTAACGAAGGTGCGAGAACCGAACAGGAGCGGACTCGCGTGTCCTTCTGATGATGCGATTAAAGACCGACAACGAACGAGTCGTCAGCGAATGCTAACCAAACCTTAACGAACACGGACGAAAAGGGGCTTGTTCGCGCCGGCACACCATTTACACCCGTGAGAATGTTCGGTTCGATGATATGCTAGTCCGCACGTGTTCTGTTCGCTCCGGTGTAAACGGGGCTTCGCAGCGGCGCATTCGCCGTTAAGGGCGCTCGCTTCTTCCCTGATGCACTCGCAGACACTTGGTTTTTATGCTTCCACAGCAAAACCAAGTCTCACTGCTGGATAAAATAAACTAGGTTTATGAATCTGTGTGTGAAAAGCGAAGGCGGGCGCTTTATTTATTCAAGATTTCCTTTTACTACTTCGCAAGGCAAACACAGCGTAACCATGCGACCTGACAGTGTTTTGTTTGTTCTCTTGCGGGAAAATACGTGGAAAACTATGTAACACTTAATTCTGTAACAAGGTTATACAGCGAAATGTCTGAGTCAACACGAGTAATATAACTTTCAGACAATTTGGCCGCATATCGAGGTTGACGTCAGCAAAGTAGTTACACAAATAAAAATACCGGTGTTGAATAGTTAAAAAAAAATGGAGAGAAACAAAATCTGTAGGAAAATTTTGATATAGCCCCATAACAAAAATAAGTAAACTCTTCGTTTTCGAAGTAAGTAACAGACGAAAACGTTCATATAGTTAAAATTGTTTTGATAAAAAAACTGTGAATTTTGAAAATGAAGAATCAACAAGCAAGTTCATCACTGCTGACCATGTGACTTCAACATTCGTGTTGGTTTGGGATAGGTCAGTGTTTGGTAGACGCGCAGATGACGAAGAATCGGTTTCTCTCATCGTTATTAGTCCGCACTCTAAGAAATTATTCGAAAATTTACCACGCCAGTGTATACGCATAGTGAGAAAGCGCCGAGTGGTAAAGTTGCTTCCCATACATACACGGTAGCGTGCCTACAATTGCTCAGGAAAGTCAAATGTATAGGAAAGTTCCCAACTTTGTTTAGTGGTGACTCTAAACATTCCAATATTTGTAGTCCGATAAGTGGTGTTATTTTCATGCAGTGTAAAGTTTTAAAATCTTCAGTTACACTTTAGGAAATGTTTTTTTACAGTCTGTGACCGAGACAGCCTGCCCTCCTGCAAACCAGAGATCTCTGCACGAAACGTAGCCTCCAACCCAGGCGCTAAGACACCGCTCGTCGGTGACTGATCAGCAGCACCAGTACAGAAAGAAACACGCTTCGGTAATCTCAGCGGCTGACAGTAACGGAAGTGAGTGAGCGAAGGGATTTGCGCGGCTCTCGAGAGAACCGCCTGCCGGCTGCCAGCTGCGAAATTCAAATAAGGCATCCCACGTTTAGGAAATTTCGCCTCAGAGCGCTAATTCTAAAGATAGGCATTTCAAACAAAATGTATCCTTCGCGAATTTTTCCAGAAGAAGATCCCTACCGCGGAGATGTTTCCATAACATGTACAGCCTGTCTGCAAGGAATTTTTTAAATCTTATGTTTTGCAAAAAAAGGACACACTGCCTATCTATATTGAAAATATGCGCTCGTAGGAAACTTCTCCTGAAAAACTCGCGAAGAATGCATTTTTTTTAAAACGCCTATCTTTGAAATTAATGCACTGAGGTGAAATTTCCGTAACATGGGATTTCCCATTAAAAATTTAGCAGCTGCCAGCCAGTAGGCAGTAGTACCCTTAACATCGAGGTGTTGAGAGCCGATGGGGGTGAAACGAGGTGAATATTAAGCAGTGCCGGAATGATAGGGCGGGGGAAACGGGAGATCCTCGAGAAAACCCACCAACCAGAGGCATTGTCCGGCACGATTCTCGCATGCGAAAATCCGGGGGTCACTCCGCCGAGACTCGAACACGGNGCCAACCAGAGGCATTGTCCGGCACGATTCTCGCATGCGAAAATCCGGGGGTCACTCCGCCGAGACTCGAACACGGTATGTCTAGGTGGGAGGCAAGAACTCTAACCACTACACCAGTAACAATGGGAATGTGACATAAGTGGGTGATACCACCACCATAAGGTAAATTAAATTCCTTACAGATTATACATTCATTCGTTTCCAATGATTTCCTGAAATTGGTCCAAAGTTGTGCGGAAAGGGCAGGGGGGAAGCACGAATAATCAGTCAAACTATCGGGATGTACGATTTTAATAAGGAGCTTATTTGGGAATCTATTTCCGTCGCGTGGTTTACCATCACGAATATATCCTCATTNTGTACGATTTTAATAAGGAGCTTATTTGGGAATCTATTTCCGTCGCGTGGTTTACCATCACGAATATATCCTCATTCTTGCATCGTTCGGATAGTTCCGTACTCGTTCCTCACTTCTACATCCTGTAGGTTATGTTACCCTGCCACCCTCTTTGTGCAAAAGTGAAATAAATGTTTAAAAATTCCTGGCAAGCCNCATCCTGTAGGTTATGTTACCCTGCCACCCTCTTTGTGCAAAAGTGAAATAAATGTTTAAAAATTCCTGGCAAGCCAGCGCTCCTACATATTTATGCGTTCAATCAGGACACACCGTCTAATTCTGGTGGTAAAACGAACACACTCTAACACGTGAGTTACAAGAATATACTGCCAAAGATCATAAACTTTATTTACCACAAAAACTACGAAAAACCTACAAATAGCAAGGGCGCGGAAAATAAAAATACGGGAGAGGCGATGTAAATAAAGTAAGAAGCCATGGAGTTTGGGTTTTATTTCTTTTCACTGTTTGCTTACAAAGCTCGGTAAGAATGAATGAGTTTATGCCGATAAACATNGAGTTTGGGTTTTATTTCTTTTCACTGTTTGCTTACAAAGCTCGGTAAGAATGAATGAGTTTATGCCGATAAACATCTATAGGCAGAAAATTACCAATTTCTATTTAAGTTAGTATAATAAGGACAACTCTATTCAAGTAAGTCGGTGTTATTGCTTTTTAGCTGTTGACTGCGATAGAAGTCATTTATACTCTAAAATCTAAACAGCTAAAACTGCTCCAAATTAGTGAATTTGAATGCAGATCTGTTGAAACTTCTCCACTTGAATCAGTAAAATTCTACCGGNATCTGTGTGTGAAAAGCGAAGGCGGGCGCTTTATTTATTCAAGATTTCCTTTTACTACTTCGCAAGGCAAACACAGAGTAACCATGCGACCTGACAGTGTTTTGTTTGTTCTCTTGCGGGAAAATACGTGGAAAACTATGTAACACTTAATTCTGTAACAAGGTTATACAGCGAAATGTCTGAGTCAACACGAGTAATATAACTTTCAGACAATTTGGCCGCATATCGAGGTTGACGTCAGTAAAGTAGTTATACAAATAAAAATACCGGTGTTGAATAGTTAAAAAAAATGGAGAAAAACAAAATCTGTAGGAAAATTTTGATATAGCCACATAACAAAAATAAGTAAACTCTTCGTTTTCGAAGTAAGTAACAGACGAAAACGTTCATATAGTTAAAATTGTTTTGATAAAAAAACTGTGAATTTTGAAAATGAAGAATCAACAAGCAAGTTCATCACTGCTGACCATGTGACTTCAACATTCGTGTTGGTTTGGGATAGGTCAGTGTTTGGTAGACGCGCAGATGACGAAGAATCGGTTTCTCTCATCGTTATTAGTCCGCACTCTAAGAAATTATTCGAAAATTTACCACGCCAGTGTATACGCATAGTGAGAAAGCGCCGAGTGGTAAAGTTGCTTCCCATACATACACGGTAGCGTGCCTACAATTGCTCAGGAAAGTCAAATGTATAGGAAAGTTCCCAACTTTGTTTAGTGGTGACTCTAAACATTCCAATATTTGTAGTCCGATAAGTGGTGTTATTTTCATGCAGTGTAAAGTTTTAAAATCTTCAGTTACACTTTACGAAGTTTGCCAGAAATGTTTTTTTACAGTCTGTGACCGAGACAGCCTGCCCTCCTGCAAACCAGAGATCTCTGCACGAAACGTAGCCTCCAACCCAGGCGCTAAGACACCGCTCGTCGGTGACTGATCAGCAGCACCAGTACAGAAAGAAACACGCTTCGGTAATCTCAGCGGCTGACAGTAACGGAAGTGAGTGAGCGAAGGGATTTGCGCGGCTCTCGAGAGAACCGCCTGCCGGCTGCCAGCTGCGAAATTCAAATAAGGCATCCCACGTTTAGGAAATTTCGCCTCAGAGCGCTAATTCTAAAGATAGGCATTTCAAACAAAATGTATCCTTCGCGAATTTTTCCAGAAGAAGATCCCTACCGCGGAGATGTTTCCATAACATGTACAGCCTGTCTGCAAGGAATTTTTTAAATCTTATGTTTTACAAAAAAAGGACACACTGCCTATCTATATTGAAAATATGAGCTCGTAGGAAACTTCTCCTGAAAAACTCGCGAAGAATGCATTTTTTTTTAAAACGCCTAACTTTGAAATTAACGCACTGAGGTGAAATTTCCGTAACATGGGATTTCCTATTAAAAATTTCGCAGCTGCCAGCCAGTAGGCAGTAGTACCCTTAACATCGAGGTGTTGAGAGCCGATGGGGGTGAAACGAGGTGAATATTAAGCAGTGCCGGAATGATAGGGCGGGGGAAACGGGAGATCCTCGAGAAAACCCACCAACCAGAGGCATTGTCCGGCACGATTCTCGCATGCGAAAATCCGGGGGTCACTCCGCCGAGACTCGAACACGGTATGTCTAGGTGGGAGGCAAGAACTCTAACCACTACACCAGTAACAATGGGAATGTGACATAAGTGGGTGATACCACCACCATAAGGTAAATTAAATTCCTTACAGATTATACATTCATTCGTTTCCAATGATTTCCTGAAATTGGTCCAAAGTTGTGCGGAAAGGGCAGGGGGGAAGCACGAATAATCAGTCAAACTATCGGGATGTACGATTTTAATAAGGAGCTTATTTGGGAATCTATTTCCGTCGCGTGGTTTACCATCACGAATATATCCTCATTTTTGCGTCGTTCGGGTAGTTCCGTACACGTTCCTCACTTCTGCATCCTGTAGGTTATGTTACCCTGCCACCCTCTTTGTGCAAAAGTGAAATAAATGTTAAAAAATTCCTGGCAAGCCAGCGCTCCTACATATTTATGCGTTCAATCAGGACACACCGTCTAATTCTGGTGGTAAAACGAACACACTCTAACACGTGAGTTACAAGAATATACTGCCAAAGATCATAAACTTTATTTACCACAAAAACTACGAAAAACCTACAAATAGCAAGGGCGCGGAAAATAAAAATACGGGAGAGGCGATGTAAATAAAGTAAGAAGCCATGGAGTTTGGGTTTTATTTCTTTTCACTGTTTGCTTACAAAGCTCGGTAAGAATGAATGAGTTTATGCCGATAAACATATCTATAGGCAGAAAATTACAAATTTCTATTTAAGTTAGTATAATAAGGACAACTCTATTCAAGTAAGTCGGTGTTATTGCTTTTTAGCTGTTGACTGCGATAGAAGTCATTTATACTCTAAAATCTAAACAGCTGAAACTGCTCCAAATTAGTGAATTTGAATGCAGATCTGTTGAAACTTCTCCACTTGAATCAGTAAAATTCTACCGGNGAAACTGCTCCAAATTAGTGAATTTGAATGCAGATCTGTTGAAACTTCTCCACTTGAATCAGTAAAATTCTACCGGTCATTTAAGTTGCTGGTATTCAATAATTAAATATCGATTTATACTGATTCCTAGTGAAATGCAATGGCCTAGCGGTAAACCCCCAGAGAATTCGATTGATTCGCCAGTATATAACGAGTGAAATCAATGATTAAGGATTCAGAGCGTATCCTTCAGACTATGTTGCATAAAGATTTCAATGCTGTAATATCAAGAATATGTTATGACTTGAAAAGTTTTAAGCGTTGTTCAAATAACAAAAACGTGTGTATTATTTCATGTTTTCGAAGTCTACTTGCCACTAGAAAACGACACTAGGTTTGTAGGTTATTGCATATAATTCAAAGAAGGTTTTGAGATAATTTTTATGTCTATCATAAACAGTTTGTCAACGAAATAACGTCCTTTTCAGACGGTTCAAATATAGCGAACAATAAAGAATAAAAAGGGTCGCGGTGACTGAGCGGTTAGCCTGCTCGCCCCCCAACAAGACGAACCGGGTTCAATCCCTGNAAGAATAAAAGGGGCCGCGGTGACTGAGCGGTTAGCCTGCTCGCCCCCCAACAAGACGAACCGGGTTCAATCCCTGTCTGGCCCTGGGCCACTCTCGGATTTTCGCATGTGGGAATCGTGCCAGGCGGTGCCGCTGGTCAGCGGATTTTCTCGGGGATNCCTGGGCCACTCTCGGATTTTCGCATGTGGGAATCGTGCCAGGCGGTGCCGCTGGTCAGCGGATTTTCTCGGGGATCTCCCGTTTCCCCCGCCCTTTCATTCCGGCGCTGCTCCATACTCACCTCAATTACCCTCATCGGCTCTCAAGATCTCTCTATTAAGAGCCGCCCTAATCTCTTCACTCATTCACAGTAAAGAATAAACTACTATGAGTGATATTATAGGAGGCGTAATGAATGGCGATAATGTGAGCGTGTCGCCAAGTCGGTTGAAATTAAACAAGACATGTAGATTTAAGAAGTCTTTGATAGCCTGATGTAACAGAAATATGTAAATTGTAAGGAATAAAACGAAAATTCTGAGAAAACGAGAGTACCATTATATAAACACTGTCATTCAAGTCACATTCCGGTCGATGCGTATCATTATTTTCGAAATGTAGGGGATGGCGAACTTTTCAAAAAGTTTTTTCCATCACTAAATTATCTCACTTTCTCCGTTATCAGCTTCGTCAATTTCGAAGAATCGCGGCCTGCGGTTACATTTATGGAGTTCTCCAGATTGTCGATTCAGCGGAACAAGCTACTATAAAGGCTTTTCAGGAACCCCTCTAATAAGAGAGGATTACTTTTTTGCTTCTCACAGAAATGATAAATTCTCCTGTTGGTAAAAGACATTACCAGAGGATCCCGAGTAGTTTCGCAACATCACCAAGCTTCAACGCTTGTTTTTTTTTTGCCATCTTCAAGTCGCATGTAGATAAATAAATTTTACCAACGTTTGGTAGCCTATTTACAAAAAGAATATGGCAAGGGCAGCTTATAAACCTTGTCTCACAGAAAGATGACTAAAAACCTGGTATTTTACTTAGCTCATTAATAAACTTGACACTAAAATTTCCACGTCTTCATTTTTGCAAAATGAATTGAATTTTAAACCAGCATTTTTTTTATATTTTCCATTAAATTACCATGATCTTATTNTTCATTTTTGCAAAATGAATTGAATTTTAAACCAGCATTTTTTTTATATTTTCCATTAAATTACCATGATCTTATTTTCAAACAGCTGTGTGGCACAATAATATAGTGACATGAAATAATGGCCTAAAAAAGTATGACAATAGTGGAAAAATATTTTTCGAAAACGAATGAAAGGAACTACAGGAATTCTATATTATGTACATATTATTTTTGTACAAATCCCAAAATGGAACAAAATTATTTCTTTGGGCCACAGCTCAAAATAATTGTTAGTGCTATCAGCATGCCACGGAAAAAACGTTTTTGGAAATTTGTTTCCTGGTTTTCCCGTATTAAAATTTTTACTTTTGAGATGTAATTTAAAGTCGAAATATATAGAAGTTGAAATCTCACTGCAGGTGAACACGTGTCAATATTACAAAGAAATCGCTTACGATCTAGATTGACAAGTGGTTGTCCGTGATTGAAGGAGAGGGGTCGTAACACTTCACCGTATTGACCAGGACTATTCAATTATATTTCCCTTTGGGTCACATACAAGTAATTACAATTCTTTTTGGACCACGCTCAGTAATTACAAAGTAATGCATAACTTATACACAGTTTATTTGCGTAAATACGTAAAAAATTAATTAATATATAATTTCATTTCAGGTTTAACGCAAGTGGTAGTCACAGTTTACATGAAGTTAGTAAACTATATATATATATATATATATATATATAGCTGATATCATTTTTCGTTAGTGGGCCAGTCTGACGAGTATGACGGACCATACGTGACCCGCGGGCAGCTAATTGAATGGCCCNAAAAAAGTATGACAATAGTGGAAAAATATTTTTCGAAAACGAATGAAAGGAACTACAGGAATTCTATATTATGTACATATTATTTTTGTACAAATCCCAAAATGGAACAAAATTATTTCTTTGGGCCACAGCTCAAAATAATTGTTAGTGCTATCAGCATGCCACGGAAAAAACGTTTTTGGAAATTTGTTTCCTGGTTTTCCCGTATTAAAATTTTTACTTTTGAGATGTAATTTAAAGTCGAAATATATAGAAGTTGAAATCTCACTGCAGGTGAACACGTGTCAATATTACAAAGAAATCGCTTACGATCTAGATTGACAAGTGGTTGTCCGTGATTGAAGGAGAGGGGTCGTAACACTTCACCGTATTGACCAGGACTATTCAATTATATTTCCCTTTGGGTCACATACAAGTAATTACAATTCTTTTTGGACCACGCTCAGTAATTACAAAGTAATGCATAACTTATACATAGTNGGTCACATACAAGTAATTACAATTCTTTTTGGACCACGCTCAGTAATTACAAAGTAATGCATAACTTATACATAGTTTATTTGCGTAAATACGTAAAAAATTAATTAATATATAATTTCATTTCAGGTTTAACGCAAGTGGTAGTCACAGTTTACATGAAGTTAGTAAACTATATATATATATATATAGCTGATGTCATTTTTCGTTAGTGGGCCAGTCTGACGAGTATGACGGACCATACGTGACCCGCGGGCAGCTAATTGAATGGCCCTGGTAAATATTCTAAGATTTCACCTTATCTCTTAGTTTGCAGATCATCACGTTTCAATTTAACCGTGCGTTTGTGTTAACCAAAAATTTTTTCCTGTGAATTTTCAGCTGAGTTTGCCCACCCTCAAAGTGAGCTGTGTAAAACATAAGACTCTGGGAAACTCGAGATCACAATTCGGGCGATGATGTATCACAGTTACTAGACAAGATAACGAGCGAAGTGCTATCTACTTGTTGTGAGGGTGGGAGCATCAACGCGTGTCTACAAATCTGCAAAGTAAATGTTTGTTTCGAGGTCGAGTGTAATGGAACTGTGACGTCGGATATGGTTTCAAGACTCTTGTCGTACAACCTGAAATTTTCTAGAATGCCATCAAATTTTTAATCTCGTTTCTTTCCGAAGTGTTTGCGAACAGTCGCCCACTATGAAGTGATCGAGTTTATCCCGTCGCCTGGAAACCCTGAGAAATTTTCATCCACGCCGATCAGTTTTCTTGAAAACGCGAGTCTCAATGGCTGGCAGTAACGTAGAGCATTGTTTTGAAAATGGGAGCGCTCGATCGTGCAGTAATTTCATTCAATTAGTCAATTTTGCATCCAAATGTTATCTATTTGGGAAATATGAAATTTTTTTTAAGCTAAAAGNCCCTGAGAAATTTTCATCCACGCCGATCAGTTTTCTTGAAAACGCGAGTCTCAATGGCTGGCAGTAACGTAGAGCAGTGTTTTGAAAATGGGAGCGCTCGATCGTGCAGTCATTTCATTCAATTAGTCAATTTTGCATCCAAATGTTATCTATTTGGGAAATATGAAATTTTTTTTAAGCTAAAAGNCATTTCATTCAATTAGTCAATTTTGCATCCAAATGTTATCTATTTGGGAAATATGAAATTTTTTTTAAGCTAAAAGGCTGAAACAAAAATTTTCATGTTATCTCCTCTTTCTATGGTCTAAGCCAAACTTGGTTTTCAGTTATAAGGACGACAGAAACTTGGAAATGTAGGCAAGGCAAACTGTGTGCTCACTGGTACAGTCTGATTAGTAGACGAAGACAAATATTTTATAGTTGTTTACATGCAACTATCTGTCTGACTCCATACACTTCATGCCATCGAGCTTAAACATCACGGACGTAGGATATGTAAAACTAATTATTGCGACTGTGGTTCTCAGTAAAAAAAAAAAAGAGGTCATACATGTTCTCACGGATGTAAATAATATCCTGAGTTATTCTCCTGAGTTCAGTTGTTCTCATCGTTGCAGTTGCATAGCTGTATATTGAATAAATTTTGTGTCCTAACGTCTAAGTTCACAATTTTCTAATAGCAACTTAAATCGAGATTACAAACAGACAAAGAGCACGAAAATATCATGCAAGTTATAGGAGTTATTTTCAACTGGAGGGCGTAAGATACACCTTGAAAAACAGGTGAAAATGATCTAACTCTCGGAACCTTTGCAACAAGCTCCTGCTATCTCCCTGCTTGACAAGGAAAAGTACAAGGGAGTAGATATCGAAAATACTAAAATTTAGGGTATAATGGTACTGCAGACTGCTGAAAAGTAACAATGTGGCGAGTAAGAACGTTTTATAAACGATTTCTCTTGAAAGAAGTAATATGGTAAATGGAGCAGCCGACATACTGCCATGAAGTGAAATTTTTTTCTCAGGACTCACGTGCGTTAGTCTTGCTGTTTCAGTATGACATGTGGTGGTCGATCACTTGTTTTGTAATACAAATCACGACCGTGACACTCTCCAGTACTTGATCTAACTTGGCGCCCAAGTGAACACTTTTCGGTGCTATTTCCCTGAATACAGTACAAAAGAAAAAAAAAAAAAACCTTACATGTAAAACAAATTGCAACTTACATATTTTTATATTAATTTAATTTAATTCACCTTTTTACATCTTAATTTCAGTATTTCTGAAACACAGACAGACAAAGGAAAAACATTATTTTTAAATAAATACAAAAAATTGTTCAGATAACATTAATCGTTATAAGTATAAAAACCTAATACGCCAGTATAACGAAGCAGTTTGAACTGTTGAAAAGACTGCATTTACGTAATTTGCCCAACAGTTGGAAAAATAAGAAATTTAGTATTATAATTTTATCCTTCTCGCTTTTAACACTGACTAGTGTTTGCAAAATGACCTCTCTTGGAGAATGGAAATGGGAAACTTTTACTATCACTATTTGCTAGTGCCAAAGCTAGAGACATAGAGAGAGAGAGAGAGAGAGAGAGAGAGAGAGAGAGAGAGAGAGAGAGAGTGTGTGTGTTAATATCCCTGCTTGTACNCATAGAGAGAGAGAGAGAGAGAGAGAGAGAGTGTGTGTGTGTGTGTTAATATCCCTGCTTGTACTCTAGCTTTACGCGCAGCGATATACAGTAAAGAAAGCTATTGTTAGCGCCGGTTGTTCCCCAGCCTTCGTCACGAACGTACCCAAACGAAACGCCGGCCCGCGAGGGCGTCAAGCCCATCGTTCAAATTTCGGCAAAGGCGCGATGAGCAGCAAAACAGGAAGGAGAAAACTCGATTGCTGCTGGCTGGAAATCCAACGCCTGTGTAGCAGAAACTCTACATATGGCTTACATTATGAAAAAAAAAATTAATCGTAATTGTTAAATATTTTTTAAGGGGACACAGGATGTCTGGCGTCATACGAAATAGCGCAACTGCTAAACGGTGTACAAAGTCTTACTTAATAAGTTGCAATTTTTGTGAGAAAATGGAAAATATTCGTAGCGTCTTTATTTTCACGACTCGACTCCAGTGTCACAACGAAGTGAGGGAATAAGCGTATTCGGATAGTGTAAAATTTTTCACTGAATATTTAGTTACATTCCATTAACCCCCTGGAGTAAGCGAACTTCACTAAACATGAGTTATTTAACATTTCGTGTTAGGGCCGAGTGTTTCTTATTTAATTCAGCACAAAGGAAATTATCTTTGTTGAACAGTCTTTTAGAGTGTCGCTATTTATGCTTAACTGTAGTGCAAGCAAAAAAAAAAAAAAACAAATTGCTTGTAAATGTGAGTCTGTCAACAAAGGACTATGCGGAATGTAAACAGTAATTTTACAAATAATTGTCTTCATGAATTTTTTATTTCAGACTCATATTAGAATTAAAGTAAGGAGATATCAAAAAATTACCCTGAAAAATTATTAATAAAGTACGGGTTTAATAAATACCCAGTAATAAATTTCGAGAATATGACCTCACCAATCACAAAATGTTTACTTTTCGTTAGACTAGTCGTAGTTACAAGCACATACTGAGAAAAAAAGTGTTCGTCGGATAGAGTGGGATATTTAAGCAAACCTTCACTATTTTATAACAAATAAATATCAATAACAAATATACAAATAGAGTACAGATATTCATTTTCTACATTCGAATGTTGCTACATTACAGTTGAAATTAGTCAAAAATTATAACTTCAGAGAGAGAGAGCAAGAGAGAGAGAGAGAGCGAGCAAGAGAGAGAGAGCAAGAGAGAGAGAGCTAGAGAGAGAGAGCTAGAGAGAGAGAGCTAGAGAGAGAGAAAGAGAGAGAGAGCAAGAGAGAGAGAGAGAGAGAGGTAATAATAGGACTTTCACTTGGACAGAACAGTTTTAACCGACTGAAAGCAGTCTACAGTTGTTTCGCTCAATACTCAAGGAGTAAACCTGAGAACATGAAGCTTCCTCCGCGGAAGTCGCCTTCCATTTCGGATGAAACAGTTTGCAGGGGGGACAAAATAAATCGACTGCCGTCGCGAGAGGGTATTCGACGCAGGGGGTCACTCGCTGAATTATCGACGAGTAGTATAANGGGGGCGAGGCTCTTGTACCCGGGGACAACCCTCTGGCAGGCGCATCATAAAAGAAACATTACACGAAGAGAGGCGACTTTCCCGGCCACTTAGGACTGGCTCAACGGATCGCTCCGACGCAGTCCCCAAACACACTCTCTGAGTATTCTGTTCACGACTCTGGAGGATGGATCTAGCCATCGAGCGTGCCTACAGGCCTACAGGACGTGCCGGGTGGGTCATGGCCCCCCCTCTTTAATGTAGCCATTCAGTATGACAGTTTCACCAGCATGTTTGTATAGTCCAATCGTTGTTACTCCCAGCTTTACTAAAGCCCTGCTTAAGTTCTACTTCCAGGATATTCCTCCACCTCGTGCACACAAAGTTTAACCAAGTCTAGAAAATTAAACTACTGGGACAACTCACCGTATATTTGTGAGCACTCAGTTTAATAATATTTTGCATCAGAACTGTTTTTAATAGGAATTACCAACACACATTTCCCCCCTGTTTTTATTTGTATTAAATATAAATTAAATATTATAATTTACAAAAAAAATAAGTTAGAGTCTAATGTAACAAAAAAAAAGTATCTTTTTGTCAACAGAAATATAAAATGCTTGTGATACATGGCATATTTAGAAAGCAGACAAACACGTCATACATGGGGTAATTTTTCAAAGGTTTGATTCAAAAAGTATGAAGATAGAGGGAATAGGTTATATCGTCCGAGTATCGCTCTCATAAGCAAGTGAAACCAATTCTTTGAACAAGGACGTGCTAATGGTAGCCAGAAATCACAGAACAATAAAGTTACTGTCCTTCTCGTCACTCTTTGAGCCTCTTGGATTGGAATAAATAACCACCCAGCCTATCGTTACTGGACGTCTGTTTACACCAGTGGGGATGCTGGATGTACAGATGTAGTGTGGCTCCACTCACGTGGATCTCACAGTCGGATGCAGGAGAACTATGCTTACGCTGTGAAGCACTGACTCTCGCATCATCTTCGGTTATAACGTTCTGAGTGAATTAGAAAAGCCAAATAGTCTGTGTGTTGTTTTAACTGGTTGTGTAGCCTCAAAAAATGAATCAGTGATTTGTGTGTGTGTGTGTTCGTTTGTACGTGTTAATATATGGAATATTCCAATTTTAGACTATGCTGCATGGAATTTAGCGGGCTCCCTCTTGTGAAAGGTCTACGTTCAGGTCACCCGAACATAGTTTGCGTTTAATTAAGTACTTTTAAAATCATACTTTAAAAGAAAAATAGTCTCTTTCACACTGCATATATACGTTAACCATTTCAGGATGGTGCTTTATAGTATATTCACGGTTACCTCTATACTTTTCTGAAGCCTTGCTTTAAGTGTATCAAACTATAGCGACAGCGACAATGCTATCGTTTCTGAACAGATTGCTGTATTAAATCCCCTATGGGGGAAAGTAGCTTAAATTGGACCGGCACCTAAATTGGACCACAGCTGTATCTCACGAGTTTGTGAAATGAGGCGCCATCTGCCGGCAGACATATGGACCACTACCTCAAACAACAACGCCTTCTCATTGCGAGCATTGAAATGGAAGTTGTTTGCGTCATGTGGTCATGTGGTCATGTGGTACAAGTAATGTAATATTTTGCGAGAGACTGTAAGCGAAAATTATTATTTCAGGTAGGTTATTTATTATATATATATGTATATAGAGTTGTATGTCGCTGCCCGGCGTTTCCTTCACGCAGGAAGGCGTCGAGAGCTGGAGGTCAAGTTTGTAACGTTAGACGAAGCGAGCGGCATATCATAAAGGATGCCGCCGCACGTGCCGATAAACTTACCGCAGCTCGCACCTCTCTGACCCTGAGAAGCTCATATTTCTCCATTTACCCCGCAGGAATGTCGTCATCACCATTACTTTTCCCAGAACAACTTGGATTGCCGAGAACGTTCTAGAAGGCACTTACCTTATGTATAAATACCACACGCGGGCTTCTGGAGTGTGAGTGATTAAGAGCCGAGGGTTTGGCGTCTCGTGCGACCTTAAGTGACAGTCGGGTGATTCCGGAGCGGCGAGGGACGACTGCAGCGATATGTGAGAGTGAGTCGGCGAGCTTGTGTGCAGTGAAGAGTGGGACTGATCTGCGTTACTGTGGACTGGATGAGCGAGTGAAAATACATTCGGGACGATGGAAATAGACAGTTTTAACTGAACTTGTGGAAATAATTGGAGCAGTTTAAGGGACATTAGCAAGAATAAATACTGTGACAAAGGCTTTAATTTAAATCGGGATAGTAATTAAATATTGCGTTCAATCTGAATAATAAGAGTTAATAGACCACTCAGACTGGTAAATAACAGAAGTTTGACTGTTTGTAGCATTGAGAATAAATATAACTATTGAATTTAGTTATTTTATTTATATTAAGACCTCCATCCCTCACGAACTCAGAAACGCCCCTCAGGCGTCCCAAATATCTATGTAGACATATACATATATAAAGACCCTACATTTGCGTTTGCTTTAAATATATAACGAGTGAAAAAAGTTTATTTAGTTTGTGTTCAGCGAACCACTTGTAAACATGGCGGAGGTTTGTAATTTGAACCCCTTCTAGTTGCCTAAATTGGACAGGCACAATCAAGTAAACTCGTTGTGCAGTTTCGCTTTTTCTTTAATGTATGTTTTTTAAAATCCTTATTTGTGTCAAGATTATTTCAGGGGCAGTATTTTACTAAACATATGCCTGGCTCTTTATATAAACAACTGATTTATATTTGAGTAAGGTTCGTTATTTTCAGTCAGAATCAGTGGCATATATAAGTGGTGGCGTGAGGGGGTATAAACCCCCTTCAGACTCATCTGTAAACTGAAAAATAAATGGAATACTAGAGTAAATAATTTTAAGTATCTTGCAATAAAGAAAGAACAAGTTAGGTGGTCATCCGCTGTTTATTTCAACATTCGTTATTTCTTAGCCAGCTTATTAAGTCCATCGCTTGTTGAGTTGGTGAAAAGAAGCTTACTTTAAAGATAAGCTACACACACGACTATTAAGAAGATCTTCAGTCTAATAATAATGCCAAATATCGTTTCCTAAATCAAAACATATTAAATTTTAACGTAATATAAATTCGGGATGGTTTCTGTTTAAAAAACAATTCTGAAGATTTAGTAAGATAAAATAAATGCTGTAAATACTTATGAGGAATGAACCTCTCCAAAAAATAAACATTATCTACGCCTCTGGTTGGAATATTATGTAAAAATGGGTAGGCCTTATTACCTCATACATAGGGGCGTTTCTTTGTCTGCACCGGGGGAAATATTGCCTGACTCTTTTGTCCAACCTAGGAAACTGAAGAGAACAAGAGCAGGAACTGTAACTAAACAACACCCAGTTCACAGAAGAACAGTCTCTTCAGTGCAAACAAAAAACCAAGATATGTGCGCCCATTGAGCTGAGCGGTTGCTTCTAAACACGTAAAAGGCAAGAAGGAAAAAACAATTGAAGTTTAAAGTAGTTGGTTCTGCAATTTGTGTGAAGAGAAATCACTGAAGATATTATAAAGTGCATGAAGTGTAGATCTTGGGTGCATTCGAAATGCGCAAGTGTTAAGACGGGAGTAAAAAAGTATTTATGCGGCCAATGTGATGTCAACAAATGATTTAGTACACTGTAGTATCTCCTACGCACTTCAAGTTGCTCATTATTTAAGTAGTCCAATTATGGAGATGATGGTCCAATTTAAGCAACCAGTTCCTTAAACTGGACCTAGAACAGGGTCCGACAAAATTATTTATTCCTGTACTTGTATGTACACTCTAAATCTGAATAAGTGAGAAAGTCACTGTTTCAATCAATTAAAGCTGGAGTCACAATGCCCAGATTAACCCGAAACGACAACCCTGATATGACGAAATCTGAGTAGCAGCTAATGAAAAGCAAGGTCACTGTGACTTCAGTCCGACAAAATCGCAGCCCCGACAGCCCGCCAAAAGTAGATTCTATTTCTACTTTCCATCGTATCGGACTCGTCGGGACGCTCAACAAATGTAAATACAACATTAGAAAACAAAATTTTCCTATTGTAGTAAATAATATACTAACTTATCGGTAAAATAACGTTCCTGTTTGTTTCTGAATACTTTTTATCTCTCGTATAAATTCAAATATTGTCAAAAGCACTTATTCTCGAGTTTTAAAAAGTAAATATAGGATATTATAAGAATGACCAGCCATTTTAGAATTTTCCAACAGCCAACTAACATACTTGTGCAGTTTTCGTATTGTGAACACTGAATAAAATTTAATATGGAATTCCGTCGAGCTCTGACGTCATATCTGTCTGTCGTGTCGTGTTCGTCGGGCAATTGTGACCCCAACTTTAACAGTACCTGACTGATTCAACACTCACTTCAGTGAATTTAACTGATGGATCAGTGAAAAAATACCAGTTTTCCTTCACTTATTGATTGAGCGACATTTTCCACTTATTCATCAGTAAATGTTTTTCCACTGTTTTTCAGTGATTTGTTTTTTGACTGGTGGATCAGTTAAACAGAGCGTAAAAATGGTCGTCAAACGAACTTTAAATATGATCATTAAACAACGTGTATCTAGTGAAATAACACCGAATAAACTAATCAAACCACGATCCAGAGAACTGTGACTTCGTGCTCACCCAGTGAGCTGGCGCTCATTCTATTCGAAATAGGAATATTGTGTACTATTCTGACTTTTCTTAACATAGTCGCCGGACGACGTCCACATAACTACCCCCGACCGCTCAGGTAACGTTACACCATATACACTAGGTAATTAATGCTTATTGGTATAGCCTGTTCGTTGTAACCTGAGCACATTCTTGAAAGCCCTGCTTACGATCTACTTGCATGCACAATTTGTATTCTTCTACGATATCTAAAATTAACATTGTCACGATCCTGATCATTATGCGCCGCACCGGTCAAATGAAAATGAGAAAATATTGTAAAAGTAAATATTTTGTAAATTTGATCATTCTTACACTTACATGCGTTTAAAAAAAAACAGAAAGGAAAAGTAACAATTTAAGTATTCACAAATGTTTATCTAACGCGTTTAATTCAGCGTTAAAACATGGAACCACTTTCCTTTCGTCGTTACCATCTTTACTGGGAGCATGTGCAGGTACGGGCAGTGACATTATTCTAGTGTTGATTTCAAAAGTGCTTACTCTCAAGACCTAGTTGTTAAGAGCCGCCAATATATATATATATATATATATATATACACATACACACACACATATATATATATATATAAAGTGCTCAATTAACACCGCGAACAGCCTTTAAGCATGTGGTTTGAACATAATGCACAGTGCCACACACTTCAAGTGGTCCCCGACGTAATGGGCCTTCAAATCCGTCAGCGATTACACGGGGCCAGTTTTCCCTCAACACGGGCGAGCAGTCCCGCGCGTCCTGTTTACGGAAACCGCTATCACGTGTACCAAACTCACGTCGACGAAAAAAAAAAAAAAATCCGACGCTCGAATTACAGGAGGGGGAGGGGGTGTGTATTACCCGTCCTTTTGTAGCGAGAGCTCCCCGGCCATAATGGACGTGCCATGTCCGAGCAGGGTCATCTGCGAACGTCGGCCGCCCACGGCCAGAACGGCGAATCAATCATCCCCCCTGTAGCGCGGACATAACATCGGCGTAGAGCGCGCGTGATGGTGGGCTTTGTGAGCGACATGGGGGACTCGTCACTGGCTATCATATTCACGACCACAGGCGCCCAATACTTGCTTTCAAAATAGGAAGGGGGGGAGTGGAGTGGAGAGAAATTTGGGCGGCTCTTAACATCGAGGTCCTCAGAGCCGATGAGGGTGAAGCGAGACGAGTATGGAGCAGCGCCGGAATGCAAGGGCGGGGAGAAACGAGAGATCCCCGAGAAAACCCGCTGACCAGCGACTTCGTCAAATATCTTCACTCACTCACCCTACAGAATTGCCAGTAATTTTTTTCCTTCCTACTCTTAATTTACCGATAGAAATGGAAACCTTACGCCACGTAAGAATCCAAAGTTAAACCCTATCCGAAGTCCTTACAGTTCTCTAATTTTTTTTGTCTCCAAAATAAGTTAGACATCATTTGTGATTCATATGCTACGCTTCAACACTAACAGCGCTCTATGATTTATCTATATAGTCACACTTGTTACCACCAACAATGTAGATTGCAGCACAATAGCACAAAGTAACGCCACAAATCTCAAAGTATACCGAATTGACAGTACTGTTTTGTAACACTTACACTTTTTTTTTTCCAGAACTAACCTAGTCTCATGATTTTTAGAATCCTGCATACATCCCTTTGAAAATCACTCTAGGAACGAGTGCTACAAGCTCATGAAATTTTACCGGACAGAGAGACATTACAATTTACCAAAAATAAAGTTAAGTTTGCAACGCTTATACACAGAGACTAAAGACTACGATCCAGAAATTACCAAAAAATTAGCAGTACATTTAAATCAATTGGCTTAGACATCACAAACAAAAATGTAGCCTATTTAAAGGAATATTTTTTGCTAACGACAGAGACAGGAACATACCTGACTGCCGCTTCGATTTAAGTTTGTCTCTTGATGCGGCTATACCAGGAACAGGATTGCTGGGAGTAGTAACAACTCATGCACCAGGAAGTATTTCTTATAGAGACACGAAAAACATTACAGACTTTGAGCCAAATAACACTGTAGCTTATAAATCGTTAACCTTTACAGAAACATTCTCAGATGTTAGAGGTGTACTTAATATTTTGCCTTGCCATGTTTTATTCTCTAAAAAGAGGGAAAGGTTTTCAGTAAAATACACATATTTATTTATGTTTTTCTCAAAGTGTCTCAGTTGAATCCTCTTAATATAAAAGAGTTCCTAAAGTTGGTAGACATTGATCAAATGGTTTTCGGTCATGGTGGCCCATACTTAATGTCAGGTAATTTGCGGATACGGATGCACCACACAAATTTATCGTCAAAGACTAAGTAGAAAATACTCTTTCATAAAAATAAATAAGACCCTTCGTTTACGAGATAAACGACATGAAAGATCTAAAAAATATTGTAGCAAACAAGTGGTATTCCAATTAGATAAAGGTGAGGTGACGTAGCAATGCTGCAACTAACGTGTCTGTTGTAAGGCATACGGCAAGGGAAGGAGCCGAGCTGAGTAGTGGCAGAGAGGCCGTGGAGTTCACATGCAGTGAGTACTGGAGCAAGGCAGTGGCCGTGGGTGCATCCGGCGGCCGAGCTCCGTGCATGCTGCATGCATACTACGTGCGGAAAAGCGCATTGCTGTGGGCAGAGCGAACTTCGAATACCTGTTATGACATTTCGACGTTTTGTATGCTGATCTTAACGTGAAGTAAAGCAATTTTATCTACTTTAATGCTGTTTTTCTTGTAAACTAAGGCCCTTGCGCTTTTTTTACCAACGGATATTTTCTACTTAGTTTTGATCAGAGATTCGTGTGTTGTAGTCCGTATCGGCGAATTACCAGACACCCTATAATTGACGTTTCACAGTAAGCGGGTTAATGATCTGCAGTATACACACCAGAAAACGGCGTTCAATAACGAAGTCTCTCCATGTTGGGAGATGTAATTTGTTGTCTAGACTACTGTTACAAGTTGCAGGTCCACATCTCCTCCCTCGCCCCCCCCCCCGGCTCGAGTGAGCGAAACAGTTTGCCAAGGACAGAGTGGTAACGCGAGAGGCGCACAGCGATTTACAATGGCGAGCCACCGCGTATGCCAGACAAGTCCATCGAAAATTGTGTGCTACTGTCCTCCAGTGGATTTAATTTATGGGGTTATTATAAAAAAGAATGTTCTGGTCATTGCCCTAGTCTCTCCCAATGATACTAGAGGTGCGAGTAACCTTCTACGTCGGGCTAACGAGACTACGTGAACCACGACGGATCTCCGAGCCAAGAATTTTAGAGTTTGGAGAATTGTGCGACCATAAGCGCCAGGTGTGCGAAGACAGAGAAGCGACGAGCCAGCAGAGCGCCGAGTGGCGGC
Source organism: Clitarchus hookeri (assembly GCA_002778355.1). NCBI lineage: Eukaryota > Metazoa > Arthropoda > Insecta > Phasmatodea > Phasmatidae > Clitarchus > Clitarchus hookeri. The sequence continues at coordinate 233,134 of NQII01002400.1, read as the reverse complement.
GAGAGTGACCAGCGAGAGTGAAGTCTGCGGACTGCGAGCACCGGTACAGTGAAGAGAGATGCTGACTGGCGGGACTACTGAACTGGATGCGTGAGTGACAGACGTTTGCAATGATGGCAATATACACATTGAATATGCGTAAATAATGAGTGTGGATTAATATGACTGTAACTATTATTAGAGACTGTGATAAGGATTTTAATTTAAATTTGGATCGATTTTCAAAATTTTGCTTACTGTGGATAACAAGAGTACTAGGGCATATACGTAGTTTAATGATGTAAATAATAGCTGCGTGAACAGAAAAAAAATAATTTTGGTTATTTTATTTTTATTATGACCTCCATCACTCACGAACTCGTATACGCCTCTCTGGTGTCTTGCAACACTATATACCACAGTCGCATAAACTGTTACTTCCAGAAACCCCAAACGCAAACACATTTATATTGGTCCCGACATGTGACAGAGCGTTATATTGAAACTAGTGCAGTTCCAAACAAACAAAAATTGGCCTTAGCACAGCCTCAAATTACAATTTTATACACGTATACGGCTGAAAGAGTTGAGGGATACCTTGGCCTCAGAGAGCGGCTCCGTTAGTGGAGTATTATTAGACATGGCTTCTTTCACTATTGCTGCATTAGTTAGCCCCGTCCGTGGCTCCCAACTCCCACAATATTTTCCCCCGCAAAGTTTCTCCTGATATTATAGGAACTGTCGTGAATACGGGCACTATATCTGTATTCTCATTTGGAATACCAGTTGCAAGCAGTACGGGGGAAAAAAATTGTCGTTCGGGAGGGAGAAGGGGAGATTGTATCAATGCTCTTAATGGAGGAGTTGTGAAAGCTGTATCAAATTTCCCGCCTCTTTAATGCTTCCCGGTAAAGAAAGCTCACCGCCTGGTTCAGCATGAGGAAGAGAGAAAGAGAGAGAGGGAGAGAGTGGGCGATGGTTTCTAAGGGGAGGGGGAGAGAAAAGAGAGACCTCGAAAGCTATGGAGAATTGGAACCGCACACCAGGCGCATCAATTTTTTTTTTGTAAAAAAACTTGTACAAACTTTCAGGTAAAGTTAAAGGAGGTTTCTAAGAGGAGAAGTTTGAGTAAGTGAATACGGAATCGGGAACTTCAATTCTAACAGAAACGGACGTTGGCATTACGCACGAGAGTTGTGAGGACCCTCAAGTTGACTTACCCGAATCTTTACTTTCGAGGTCATCAAAAGAGCCTCATTTACAGGATTTTGGCAGGGAACTGAAGCTTGTTCGACAGTGACGTGAGTTTGAAGGCGCAGTAGAGTAGCAATGAAGCGAGAGAAACGGAACGAGTCGAGCTCTGTTTCAAAATAGCTAACTCACTCTGATAATTACCGCAGACAATCATTGTTAGCGGAAAAGTTTGACTGCCTCTCAGGGTTTAATATAACTTTTTTTGCATATCTTCTAATTTTTCGTTTCTTGTTGGCTCAAGTCTGTGGACAATACTTGTTCTCCATTTTCTAGGCCCGAACGGTATTCCGTTTAAGTCCGTCTTCCGTTCACGAAAGAAAGTTGTCAAAACTACACTTAGTGACCGAAAGTGTCCGGACACCCAGCGAAACGTGTGCTTAACATAAAAGGCAACACAGCCGGTACTGCCATCTACAGTGGACGGCAGATACCTGGGCGCGCGAGCTCCGTGGTCCTGTCTTGAGGGGTGTCCAGTACAGACTGGGCAATGGCTGTGCGACAACTGTCGCGCGCAGCCCGTATACGAGCATGCCGGAAAACATTCACTGCACACCCCGAGACCCAAAATTTGAAAATTTCACATTAAAACAATACCGTGCGATCTTACGCACACTGTGGAAAACACCCGCTTAAGACATTTTAACTATCACAAAAAAAAATCGCTTTAGAAAGAAATGGAGGAACTGAAAAACCTTTACAGACGCGCAACGATTAAGTTAAACGCATTTAAATATCTGTAAATCCGTCTTTATGTTATTGCTCCAGCAGAACCAGGAGTTTCTTGCTTCAGATACTTGTCTGCGCCTTCGAGTATCAACAAGTTTTCGACGGCGAATGCCCAATCGTCGTCATTTTCATGACCTTTGAGCTTCGGCACGTTATCCAGATAGTTGGAACTATAACCATACTGCAACATAGTTAACAATAAAACATATAAACTTATGAAAAAGTCAAATGAATATTAAGTGCATTTTATGTATTTTTTTTAAAGTTTATAACGAGCATAAGTGCGCGTTAACAACATGCTGAGATAACGAATGTAGTTGTATCTCCAGAAATTATGTAATGACTAAGGCGTGCAGTAAAATACATATGATTTCCTTCTTAAATACATTACTAAATTATCTATAAACTAAAATCTGTAAATATTAATAATCATGACAAATGGATTCGATATAATAATATTGTGTACTGTTTACGGTAAAGTGAGCACTTTTGAAAGCTGTGTTTATTAGTTACATTGCAATATTTATTTAAAAAGGTGGATAAATTATAAAAAATTGATGGAAGCAAAAAGTAACTAGGACCTCAAAAGTGCCCTCTTTACTGTGATCAGCCTTTAACAATATTTATAAAGTAGTACTGTTGAGTGAACATATTTTACATTTATCATAACATATGGCTTGGCCAGTGATGTCAGCCCACTAGTGCATACTGGGAAAATCTGCTGATTTTGCACAAACTAGCTCATCCCCATAAGTTTCGTCTATTGGAATGCACAAAGTATAACAGTAATTAGAAATGAAAAAGTATTGAGATTTTACACAAACAACAACAGTGTAAATAACGTCTTTAAAAACCCCATCAGTGGTCGCGTATAAGCATTTCTTTCGCAGTAAAAAATAATATGGCGCTATTTTTACAGAAGATGTGGAGATCACAAATTTAATAAGATATTAGGTAAGCTGGTGGCCAGGAATGATGCATAATTGACTTTTAATACAGGGTGTTGTTTACTGATGTGCACAGTTTGTAAGCATTTTTTTAAATTGGGCAACCATTTACGTTCATTAAAACTGGAGCAGACAGTTGTGAATATTATTATTATTATTATTACTGATAGTTATTAAGTTACAGATGAAGTAGGCAAATAAATAGATACATATTGTTAATGCAAACATTGCACTTTACACAGTAAAATAACGTAATACTTTCTTTTGCCGTGGAAAGGTTTTACGGAATGTTATATGCCCCTAAGTATGAAAAATTTTACAGCTTTAATAACAAAGCCTTTTACCTGCATGCAGTTCATAATGTGAAAGGCGAATAAGTAAGATACACAGAAAAACAGTAGGCCTAATATCTTTACAAACACTGTCTCGATTTTATTATAATGATGGTGTGTAAACATGTTCCACGTGTAAACGCTTAAAAAAAAAAAAAAAAAAAAAAAAAAAAACAGCATTAAATTTCAACCCCCCTCTCCCCTAAAAACTAATTATACTGAATTTATAATGGCTCTACTAAAGGCGAACCATGGTAAAGATAATCAGTACCGGAGTTTTTATTATTTACCGTTCTCTGCTGTGAATGACTTTGCTGCATCTATGCGAGCTACCGTTCCTTCCATCTTCAGTCACGCACATTATCTGCTACCGACGTTGGACAATAGAACAGTGGAAAACCATTGTGTGGAATGATGATTCATGATATACAATGTGGGGAACCGATGGTAGGGTGTGAGTGTGGCGAATGCTTGGTGAACAACTTCTACCAACCTGTATAGTGCTGATTGTGATCTTCGGGGGCGGTGGGGTACACCGTGGCCATGTTTCTTCTGGAGGGGGCTTGGCCCCTTGTAGCATTACATGACACTGTCAAGACACATGATTACGTTAACATTTCAATGGTTTTCACGTTACCTACAGTCGAAGACAGGTTCGGGGATGACCCAAAGTGTCTTTCAACATGACCGAGCGCCCGTCCATACTGCAGGGCGTGTGAGGGTGTGGTTTGACGACAACTTCCCACTAATTGACTCACCTGCGCAGAGTCCTGATTTGAATCCGATAGAAAATCACACCAACTCGCATCGATACGGTCCCATAGAAATCGTGAATGAGAGGTACACGACCCCGTTTTGTTGGGTGTTTCGGGCCCAATGGGATGGTAAAAGGGAAAAGGATGGGGGTTGCCGAAGACAATTTTGGCTTGCACAATATTTGAGTCACCGTGCGGAAACTTTAGCCCACGCCTGAAAGAGACGCCAGGAGCCACGGGCCCCCACCCGCTTCTCGCGCTTGCGTGGCGCCAACTCAAGGTCACACGCACGTCTCATAGTCGTATACCCGACTGAACGAGACCACATTTATTTCAACCGTATAAATAATCTCGACGTTATAGTGTCGGAAAGGATTCACTCTGCAAATGTTACATCTCCGTTTGCGTCCTGGTATCACATTTGTGGGTATTCACGTAAAAAGTACTCGGTTGAATCAGGACCGCGGTGGTGTAGTGGTTAGACTAGTCACCTCCCACCAAGATGAACCGGGTTCGATTCCCGGTGGGGTCGCCCCCGGATTTTCGCATGTGCCGCACGATGCCGCTGGTCGGCAGGTTTCCTCGGGTATCTCCTCTCCCGTTTCCCCTACCCCTTCATTCCGGCGCTGCTCTATACTCACCTCGCTTCACCCTCATAGGCTCACAAGGCGTCGATATTAAGAGCCGCCCAAATCTCTCCACTCACTCACTCGGTTGAGCCAATTACGTGCCCCCTACACCCCCGACAGGTTACCGCAAACGCCTGAGCTTCCGACGACACCCCCAAACGGCGCCTGCGGAAAGGAAGGTGGTGCGAATGGGGAGGGGGTGGGTAAAAAGGGGTCAGTTCACAGGCATCCTGACGTCACCCCCGTCGCACATACGCACGTGGAGCAAGTGGGTCACGTGACCTGGCCCCGGAGGGGTTGAACGCGTTGGGAGCTACCCCTAGTGCGAGAGGGGCGGAGGGGTGGGTTACATAGAATGTTAGAGCGCTGGCGTAGAGGCGGTGACGTCAAACAGAAGGAAAAGCGATGGTGTGAGGGGGGAGGGGGATTTGGGAGGGAGGCAGTAGCGGCGTTGCCAGGCAACGGGAGAGCGAGACAATCCCGCGTTTAAACTACATCTCGCGTGGTCGTAAATATAGGTCGTTGCGGGTGTGCGCTATTTTTATGCACCCCACACGCCGCCACCACATTCCCTGCAAGGCATACCGAGTGTGTATATATATATTTCTTTTGAATGACGGAACTCGTACGTGTCTCCAGGGGACCTGGATACGTGTATGCTCCTGGATCGCACGGCGTGATACAGACATTTTTACCCTTCAAACAAGAAGGTACGGATTAGGGAAGTGAAGCGTGGACCAGCTACTATTTACTCGAGGCAACAGCAAGGCTGGCATAGAGGGTGAGAAAAAGGGGCGTAAAAGGGCAGAGAGGGGGTGAGATGTATACGAGCACGTTTTGAAAAGACGCGTATAAAACGGAACGAGAGTTTGAAAAGGCTCCAGTTGCGACTGGATCTCACGGGCGACTGCGTTTATAATTTTTTCGAGGTGCCACTGTGCGATGAACCGTGAATGGGTCCATCTGTAAGGACGTCTAGCGGCGATGTTCGCAGAATGTAATGATCCACTTCAGTTGTTTAATGACACGCAACATCCACAAACGCGCTGCTATGGTACACAATGTCTTCGGCATTTATTTAACTTATTTTCATGCCCCGTAGAGGAAAATCGCTAAAAAATTATATTACACCTATTTAAAAACACATAATGTATAACTCTATAAATATCAGGTGCATCGTTATTATATAATCATTTGGTCTGCGGATTAAATAAACCAAATTTGAAGAAATGTGGGTGGTTAGTATTTTCGAAAGTTGGGTTCGAGGGAGAAGAAATTCATAAAATGGTTGTCTATTAAGAGTTTCTTTTCTTTTATTGTTTGCCTAAACATAAACTTATTTCGAAGAAACCGTTGGAAATGTCGTTCTTTGCTGCAGCAGGAAACGCGAAACCAGTTTTTGAGAATCCCGTTTTCCCTATTTCATTTTTAATTACAACCTCCAGATTGTTACTGCGGATTGTACGCACTGAAATAAAAGTAACTCACTTGAAATACTGCCAACAGAATATGACTTATACAGAAGACAACTGCCAATGTAAATAGTAAAAATATTTTGATATCAGTATTCCAAGCAAAAGCTTACGGAAACTTGCATCTCATGGTAATTAAAAACTTAGTTATCAGTTATGCGTTATTTTACTTTGACCTAAAAAAAAAAAAAACGGCCCAGTACTTTTTTTCAACACAACTATCCTTGCTGTGATTGCAGTAATATAACAGATGTCGCTATTTGACCTGTATTTTTGTTTATTTCAACGAATAAAGAAAAATTCCCTCCATTTTGGTTACCCTGATAGCACAGTTTTGAAGGATGTCACAATTAACTAAGCAAAATGAGCGTGATAATTTTACATTGACATGTCCAGCACTTACAGGAATTAGTATGCATTTTATCCTGTTATGATTCTGTGACAAATCAGTCTTGGAGTTGCGGCAGCTAAACTCTCGATTCACACCTTAAATCATACATGTATACGTTTGTTGTACAAGACCAACAAATAAAATGAAAAATGCTAGCTTCTCTCTTTATATCGCGTGTTTTTGAATTGTAAGTCTCGTGGGAAAATATTAGTGTGTTCGAACACTTTCCTAATGGGATTTCCTAGTAGTCAGTCGACAAGGAAGAAAAGTAGTTCTGATGTACTGACGCTATGAGTTCATTTTAAGGACGTTAACAAGAAAAAAATGTGTTATTTTATATTTGTACCGCATTCAGTTCAACTTCTGGACGTTATCAGTGATTACGCTTTCCTCACAAAGTAAATTTGTGATCATAAATACATGTCAAAAACACAATTTTAATTTTTTAGAAATGTACAAACAATGAAAACTAACAAGATAATTCAAACTGAATGAGGGTGCCAAGAGTTACTTTAAGATGTCTACAAAATAGTACAAGTAAATTTTTTGCAATCTAGAAAAATTGGTAGCGATAAGGAAATTTTTGGAAATTTTTGATTTGCATCTGCTCCGCAATTTTTTGTTAACTAACTTTTGCTAAGTGTGACTTAAAGTGAATTAAGACATGATATTTCAGTTCCCCTGTAAAATTTTCTGCAAATAGCTTGGTTTATTTTATTTGAACATTAAAAAAAGAAAACTTTTAAAATGCCATTTTGCAAAAGAAAAAACCATATGACCTAAAAATAAAATATATATCTGAGGAATAATTTGGTTATAGATAACGTCATCAAGCTGGAACAGTATGTGGTACAAACATAAAATAACCTATTTTTTGGTGACCAACACCGTTAACCAAGTAGTGACTGCGATCAGAGCAAGTTGGCAACCAGTGTAAACGTGTGCTTATTTTAATCTTGCGCCTTATTTGTTCGCTTCGGTTCACCAAAGAAAAGAAAAAGCCTTTTGCAGGAACTATCTCCCATTACACCAATGCTGGGCCCTGATCCTGTTGAGAACTGGGTAGCGCGAATGTGGCCATTTTAAACCGGAACTCTTGCTATTACTCCCATGATCGGATGTCGCTCAAAATAATTTCTCTGGATCTTATCAGTTGAAATTTTATCTTATTCCCGAAGTGAAATTCGTTTCTAGCTTGAGTTATCAATATTTCTGGAAACACTACACAGCAGTAATCAACACGTTTATAACAAAATCTGCCAACATATAAAGGCTATTATTTCTTGAGTATGGATTGCCTGTTACAGAACGTTTTGTGTGCCGAGGAATGCATATCGTGGTACTCTACATCAATTCCCCTACATGTGTTAACCGTTAGGAGTCTATGTACATTATTGAAATACTAGGAACACTGACAACCATTTTCGAAATAAGAGATATCAGCAAAAACAATGAAGGAATTTTGGCGACGATCTCACCGCAGTAGAATAAAATTGCCAGGCACCACAAACTCAATTGGTGATCGTTGGAAATAAGCAGGAATACCACAACTCGTAACGTCTTGAATGTGCGAAACTGTGTACGTGAAGACTTCGGTAAAAGCGAACAGTCTGAAGTCACTGACGAATGGCCACCACGGGCACCAGACCCCACACAACTTGAAATTTTTCTTCCTATGTTAATTTGAGTTCTTGCTTACTGCCAGGAACTTAAAAGTAATGCTGGAGACACTCGGACATTTTAAAGCACCTTTCTGGTGTACAAATGTGAAAACGTGTGCGCTAATGTTGGTGGTAGTCATTTCAAAGCTCAGATAAAAATAAAAACGAATGTAGTTTCGCGATGCGTCAACATGTTTACACAATACTAGCAACTCCATTCTAAGTACTTACTGAACTTTAACCTTGGTTTTCTGAAGACGTTTCACTAGGCCACGCGTTACGAAGTAATAGTTCGAATTTTACAGTTTAAATTCTATGTTCCGCATATGAGATGAAACAAGTTAAAAAAAAAAATTCTTATCACTCGTGTTTGCCTGTTTGTAGATACTCGAGTGTCGCAAGTATGGTTAAGTTGTTTCAAGTCTGAAATTTGACGACCTGCTTTAGCTATATTTATGGTATTTGGGGAAAATTATGACCGTATTTTTTTGTTACTATGGTGAATTTTTGTTTACTGTTTGGCCATATTGATTAGTTTAGCGGGGAAGTTTAAACTACAAACTTAGTTTTGCTACAAAAGATGGCGAGATGCAGCGGTACACATTGGAAATTCCGGTGACGTTATCTCGGAGCACGACATTTGTTACTTGATATCCGAGAGGTTCACAGCGCTGTAGCTTCCTCTTGCTACCTCGTTCCACGTGCCCGATATTACATTTCTCGCATACGATAACCGGTACACCCTACCGTCTCTTCCACCTATTATTTATTTATTCTGAACGTCATTTCTCTAAGAAATACATCTAGCGGTTCTATTGTGTAAGGCTAGTTTATAGATGGGGTTCCTAGAAAACGGTAAATGCGTCAACGTTATTGCGTGAATTTTTTCTCAGAAGAGAAATACTAAAAACGTAAACACCTGTGTGGGACAGACGGCATTCGAAGCCCGTTAATGATAAATATAAGTAACTTTCGCGAACTGCTTTTTTTTAATCAGGAATTCTCTCCATAATTTATTTAAATATGGTTTTACATTAACAACTCTCCCTCCAGGAATGAAACTAAAATTAAAATGTTTTATCATTACATTTTAAAATTGTATAGGCTGTTCACGGCAAAGTTAGCATTTTGAGGCCCTAGTTACTTTTTCCCTATCGACCATTTTTTTATACTTACACCTCTTTTTTAAATAACTTGCCATGTAAGAAATAAATACAGTGTATATATTTCACCAGACTTGAAAATTAACGTCTAAGGCTACAATAATATATATTTAATGACTATTTTTCAAAATGAGAGGGCTTAAAAACTGCTTACTTTACCGTGAATAACCTATAGGTATAAATTTGTATGGTGCTGCGAGTTTAGAACGAATCGGGGCTGTTGTGGATTCGAGTCAATTATGTCCATAAGCATTAAAGTTTAGAATATTTTAAGATAGATATTGGGTGAGACTGAGATTTACCATGAGTTAAACTTTACATTAACTTTACTTACAAGCTGGATGGATTAATAAGACACCACTGAAAGTTATTCTTAACATTTTGAACTTTAAAAGTGTTAAAAAAATTTTATTTCCTGTTTATTTGCCCTGGGATTTGTATTACAGTACTTACCTTGTCCTTACTTTTTTATTTTCAGAACAATTTCGAGAAGCAGGATTTTCTAACACTGTGCTTTTCCTTCTTTTGAATATTTAAAATAGTTAATTTTCTTTTCAAAGTTCCTTGTTGCGGCGATTTTAATGCAGGCAAGATATCACGTACATAGGAGATTTTCGCATGGGAAAGAGTGGAGTGGTGTTTGGGGAGANCATTTGTTTATATTGCAGGGCATGCACATGTGTAGCTTACCTGGGTTCGCTCGGTCCTATCATCCTGCCTCGCTCCGGGGTGGAAGGACGAACAGGAGAGGGGTTGTGAGGGGGGGAGAAGGGGGAAGGGTTGTAGTCAGTGTGGAAGGGAGGCAAACTGCTTTTCTTTTGTTTGCTGCAATATGCCCCGGCGCGCGCGGCGAGCATAATCCAGTTACGACGCGTATGTGTGGGCCGGCGAGGGGGATGCGATCGCTTGGAGGGGGAAGAGTGCGTGATGCCAGGGGATTGGAGGCGGCAGGAGGTGGAGTGGGGATGGACTCCTCCCCCCTCCCCCCAAGGGATAAAGGGAGGGGAGGTCGGAGTAGACGGGGCTATTTTTAGCCGAACCGCCGGCATCGATCCAGACACTTCTGGGGAAGGAAACAAGAGGGTGGAGAGGCTCCGACCCCTTGCCTGTTAGACTGGCCCGCCACGCTCAAGTGGCGACAGACGGGAGGCAAGAACTGCCTACCCCCACCCCTCCAAAACACCCTTGTTTCGACCGCGCCTCTTGGTGATTAGGCCACGTGCGCGACTTCTGTAGCGGAAAACGTCGCGACCCCCTCCACCCCCTAACTCTAAACATAATTGCACTTTCGAACCTCAACACGCTCGCTGTTCCCCGCAGTCGTGCTTGCACCCTACTTCACGGTCCGTGGGCGCCGTAGCTCACGTTCCCGCCATTTCGGCTTCATCCGAAGTTAAAGCACAGGGGAGAAACACAACTATGTGGCGCGCGAGGGTGTTCTGGGCTGGGCGTGCTCTTCGGCCAATTACGGGTCTGCGTTCTGCGAGCCGAAAGTTAACCAGCGACATTAGCTGAAGTCCAATTGCAGTTGAATGTAGGACCGTCAAAGGCCTTATTATAGCACATTATCAGGGGCGAAAAAAGTCACATTCAAGAACTGCTCAGTATTTTTGTACATTTACTTATGAATAGCATTTAAGAAACTCGTCGCGTGCGAAGACCAGTTTCCTTTTTTCTCCCTGTCTAATACTTTTTTTTTTTCGAAAGTGATAAAAGCCTTAACAAACATTTTCATTAATAATGAAAACTACGAAACACTACAGGTACAAATTTCGTGAGATTATTCGTTATAGGAAATGGGGTAAGAAACATAACACGGCCTAATGGCTGAAAGTGATTATTAACCCGTTCTGATACAGTGTTCACAGTTGTGTGCATTACGCACGTGTAGGTAATTTTTGGTCTGTGCTGTACACACGAAGCTTAATGATCTTACCTGTGGGTAAATGATTCGCAAACCGTCTTACTGGTCTAGGTCATAATTGGTTCATATAACTGTAGCCGGACGTGCAGCCTACGCAGCTCAATGGCTGTGACAACGAAACAAGTGTTGTGTAGACTTAAGTACAGCACGCATAATAACATTTTTTGTTTGTAACACCTGAAACCGTAAATTAAAGTGGGTCTGAAAGGGTTAAGGGAGAGACACGACCTTAAAGACTTGAGAATTACTACATGAGATAAAACAGATACGTGAATAGTGCAAGCTTGATTCGATTTTCGCCATCTATGAGCATTTAGCGTTAGTAAAATGGACCGTCATTAGGAAATTATGAGGTGACATGTCATTAACCAACAACGGTGTGTCGCCCGTGGGCGTCTGTTGATTCCTATGACGCAATAATTATATTTACATTTACTCCTGCAGCCACAGTGTACTTAATACATATGGAACGTGGCGCAGGAAGTTTATTTTACGACATCCACCACACACAGCAGAAATAAGCGGATACCAAGTAAAGTCCGTGGTGTAGTGGAATATATACGTTGTTGATGCTGCACTTCGCTCTCACATTAACAACTGGCGCCAATAACCTCAAGCATAAATAAACGCATTTTTATTGGCCCCGAGATATGACATAGCGTTACACTGATGCCAGTGCACTTCCAAACAAAAAAATGTCTTAGTTCTATAATTGCATAGGCCTATTAATCTACGACCGAACGGGTTAAATTAACACAATACACGCTAACACTTTTCAATGATTTGTTCTTTTACCTTATGGAGTTTCTGACATTATACAAATAACTACTTTTAATTCCCAATTTTTAAGAATGTGTCTTTCGAATTTATGGGGTTATCTTTGAAATAATTGTCTGGTGATTGCGGTAGCCTCTCTCAGCATGACTCGGGAGTGTGGTGAACTTTCTGGATCGGGCCAGCGAGAGTATTTAAGCTGCCGACAGTTTAGAGTTTGGAGGATTGTGCGACCATAAGCGCCAGGTGTGCGAAGACAGAGAAGCGACGAGCCAGCAGAGCGTCGAGTGGTGGCGAGAGTGACCAGCGAGAGTGAAGTCTGCGGACTGCGAGCACCGGTACAGTGGAGAGAGAGACTGACGGGCGAGACTATTGAACTGGGTGCGTGAGGGACAGACATTTGCAATGATGGCAATATACACATTGAATATGCGTAAATAATGAGTGTAAATTAATATGACTGTAACTAATATGGAGACTGTGATAAGGACTTTAATTAAAACAGGGATATATTTTTAAATTTTCGCTCACTGTGTATAACAAGAGTATTAGTTCATATACGTAGTTTAATAATGTAAATTATAGCTGCGCGAATAGAAAAAAATCAACTTTAGTTCTTTTATTTTTGTTATGACGACCATCCCTCATGAACTCGGATACGCCCCTCTGGCGTCTTGTAATAATAATAATAACATTATGTCATAGGTCGTCGTATGTTTTATACTCCATTTTGCATAACGAATTATCTCTCGAAGTCTGTAGCTAGTAGTTCAGGATAACTCTGTACTTAAAGTCCTTGTTCGTGGATTGGCAGCGCATCGTAATATTTATTATTACATCACAAAATAACACGGTCACCAATGACAGTCCCATGGATGTAAGTTGCCGTCTGAAACACCGCACAACAGTACCTTGAGCGTAGGGACGACGAAGCAAGTAATTCAAGTGCCTGTGTGGCCCTTACTCTTCCTGTACTTCTAGGACTCGAGCATGCAAAATGCGTTGTGATAGACGAAACCCTAAATGATTTCCCAATTAAATACAAGAAACGAACGAAAGCATGTTCTCATAGCACGAGTGTCAGAGAAAGATGTCTGACTTTAAACTTGCGCAAGCTGCGCGGTAAATAACGAGTCATCTTTCGTCGGACGTAAATAAGCACGCGCTGCTTCCATAATTCATCTGAATTTGATACATAGACATAATGTATACATGCTTATATACAAATGTATATATACATATATACGTATATATACACATATGTATACATATAAATACTTGTATATACGTACATACACATAAATACACATATACAAATGTGTGTGAACAAAGTTCGGTAAAAATTTCTTCTCCATCATTTTCCGCCATGTGTATTTTACGTCTCTGCCCGTATATCGTCGTTCACCATCGTTCATCATAAACCCATACTCTTTGCTCCGCTTCTCTTGACATTTATTTTCCCTTGTTTTTTGTGCATCAGTTGTCTTCTGACGCATCCCTTCCACTTACATTATTTTTCTGTAATAAAGATGTTTTTCTTTTTCCTTGGTATTTCCTTTACACTTTCATTACTTACTTTGTCAGGTGATTAAAGCATGAACATTCCACTACACAACTACTCTGATGGCCATTAAAACTGTCACACCAAGAAGGATGCACCACATTGGAGAGATGCATACGGTAGTGTAGAACAATTACGTGATTAGTTGTTCAGTCAAATGGCGCAGCATATTCGCCATTGAAGAATCTGAGAAGCGGTATATACATTGAGGTCGGGGAGCCGCTGATGAGTGAGTGAGTGAGTGAAGAGATTTGGGCGGCTTTTAACAGCGTCGTCTTGAGAGCCGATGAGGGTGAAGCGAGGTGAGTATGGAGCAGCGCCTGAATGCAAAGGTGGGGGAAACGGGAGATCCCGAGAAAACCCGCCGACCAGTGGCATCGTCCGGCACGATTCCCACTTGCGAAAATCCAGGAGTCACCTGGTCGGGGGAGCTACTGATGGGTGGCGTTGTGTTTACCAGCCCTTCGTGTGCACATACGGAGTGAGCATGCCATACGAACAGGTTTCCACCTTTGACCGCGGGAGAATCGTAGCCTATCGGGATTGTGGATTATCCTACAGCGAAATTAGTTCTCGGAAATGCAACGACAATAAAGCGGATAAGGGATCAGTGGGTCGAGGAGGGACGGACTGAGCGAAGAGCAAGGAGCCAAGGTGTCCTTATAACAAACAAGCCCAAGGACAGACAGACATTTGGTACCCATAGCGATTACAGACCGAACAGCCATATCAAACACCCTCGCTCAGGAGTTCAGGCGTGTGGCACGTCAGTCTCCGTCCACACACACGGTTCGTCGTCGTCTGTAGCATCAGGGTGTATCGTTCAGGTGCCCATTACTGCGGCGGCCACCGACTGCTCACCACAGGCACCTGCGGCTGCAATTGTGCGTGGAACGTCGGGACTGGAGGGACAAATGACATGCTATTGTTTTCTCCGACGAATACCGGTTCTGTTTGCAGTTTCACGATGGGTTGCACCCGTGTCTGGCGGCACCGCGGCGCACGCCTGAACTAAGTAATGCATTATACATAGTCATACGTGCCTAGCACCTGGAGTTACGATATGGGGCGCCATCAGATCCCAGTCCAGCTGGCGCCAATTCCGCAGCGTTGGTGTGCTGGCCAGCAACCGTTACATCGCAGAGGTGTTGCTGTCCGCATCTTTAGGACCAGTGTGAGGCCCTGTACTAACAGGACAGTGCGCGACCGCATGTGACACGCATCGTCCGACAGTTCCTGGATGACCACCGTGTCACGCTGCTTCCTTGGCCTGCGCGTTCACCGGATCTCTCTCCAATCGAAAACGTGTGGTTCACGATAAGAAGACGACTGGCGCGGCTACAACGGGTGAACTTAGGGCACGCATTGAAACAGTATGGACGGATATACTCCAGACGGACATCGAAATTCTCTTCCCTTGAATGCCGCGTCATGTAGCAGCATTAATTGCCGTCCTTTGTGTGGTCCGTGCTCTGTACGTTATACGGAGTTACATAAGTAATCATATCACCTGTGTGATGAGTTTTCTGTCCGATAAATGTGGTTTTGCGTCCTTCTTGGTGTTGCAATTTTAGTGGCCAACGGTGTACATATCAAAATAGTACAAATTACTTTTTTTTTTTTTTACTGCATGTGCCTCGAAAAATAAACGTTTATGTAAGGTACCCTACTAACCAGGTAACAAGTAGTAAATGCTTTCTAGAATTCCCAAACTTAAGATTTTTCGTCGTAAAATAAGCGTATACTTTATTTTAGATCGGAAGTAACGTCTTATAAGAACGCATGCCTGCCACTTACGAACTTTCGGATGAACAGGAATAAGTCTTAATTGCGTTGAATCCACTAAACATTGAACTTGACCTACGTGTAACGAGTTTCGTGAAATGAGGACCGAAGTGTAATACGTATACTTCTATGTCATTTGCGAAGCGAATAAAATCTTGACTGCTTTTTCCGAACGAAAAGGCCCCCTCGCCTTAACTGTGCCAAGTAAAATAAGCCAAATAAAATATGTTAGGGGGGGACTACGTGATATCAGCATGACCTCCGAGATTTCAGTCGAAGATGGAGTTGCCACATGGGGGAAATAACTAGAATTGTGTTCGCAGGGAAGAATTTTGCTAATAAAATTTATCATAACGAAATTAGATGCACACATACGACATCAGCCTTACACGGAGTTGTGTTGTAAAGGCGAAGACACAACTGGTCAGTGCGCGAAAGTTCAACAGTATTGCTGATTCCTATTAGTCCGTACCGCTAGTTGAAAGGAACATATTTTTCTGTCTTTATTATTCATGTCAGTCAAGGTTTTCGGTTAACTAAACAGAAAGACTTACGGAAACGACTCACACGTCAATACAACACAACATCTCGGCCAAAGATACATTTCGCTAATTGGTAAGTTATTATTACTTCACGGTAAAGCGTCTACCAAATATTAGCTTATACTTCTTAAAATTACATTCTTTTTCGGATATGCGAACACTCACGACGGCGTCTTTCTCTCTGCGAATTTACGGTCATGCCAGAAACTAGAAAAAGCAATACATAGTTTTAAGAACAGGGGCGTGTGCTTGGAGATGTCACGTGTTTCCTGCGCTATAGGATCCTGGCGACGCAGTTTGTCGTGTTGGTTTCTCGGGGGGGATGGGGGAGAATAAAGGGATATCGTTTTGGCAAGTGTCTTGGCCATTACTCACGCCAAGTTGGCAGCGCTGCCTGTGGGGCAGAAGCAAGAGTTTCGGAAGGAGACGTGTGGTGTGGGGTAGGGTTGNGCGCGGAGCACGTCCTTCCCGGGGCGATATCCTCACGCGGCGCGTACTTCTCTGATCTCTCTCCCAGGTGCAAAGTGGGCGGGAAATGGCGACAATCTCATCCCCCTCACCCTCGCGGTTCCGCACCAAGTCCAAACTTCAGGTATAATCTGTTCACGGTTTCTTTACACTTTTTGAATCAAACCTTTAAAAAAATCAACCCATGTATGGCGTGTTTGGTAGTTCCCTAAATATGCCACGTATCGCAAGCGTTTAACACTCGTGTTAACATAAAAGTGACTTATTTTTGGTTGAATGAAACTTTTATTTATATTTTATCTATAAATTAAAAATTTTTTATTTATAATATTGGTATGAATAAAAACACGGAGAAAATAGGTATGTTGGTAATGCCTAGTAAGAAATAGTTCTTATGAAAATTATCATTACATTAATTGCACACGTATCCGGTGCATTGACCATTTAGTGTAATTTTCCAGACTCGGTTATGCTTTGTTTGCATGAGGCGGAGTAATATCCTAAAAGTAGAACTTTAGCAGTGTTTCAGTAAAGTTGAAAATGACCCTGAATTGACTATATATACTGCGCGCCACACACCTGCGAGCCTGGATGACAGTTACTAACAGCCTTGCTATATCGGCAACTGTCCTTCGAGGGGGTTTCGTAGGACAAGGTAGCCTGAGAACATGGCGTGGAGTTCTTACTACTAACGGATCGGAAAACATCAATTTCTTTAACGAGTTCAGCACT
The DNA here is from genome assembly GCA_002778355.1 of Clitarchus hookeri. Taxonomy (NCBI): domain Eukaryota; kingdom Metazoa; phylum Arthropoda; class Insecta; order Phasmatodea; family Phasmatidae; genus Clitarchus; species Clitarchus hookeri. Next base: position 216,039 of record NQII01002400.1, on the reverse strand, counting down.
GCCAAAGTAAGATAGGTTTAAAAATTCGAATTATGTATGAAATAGTCGTAAAGGTATGTAATGTCAATAGAGAAAGCAGGGACGATTGTGGGTGACTGAAACCACGAAGGGGCATGAGCGAAAAGTAATCACCTCAGGCAGTGTTTTCTGTTATTCTTTACGTGATGTGGTAGGCAATAATTTGCTCGGTCACACCTTCACGTCTCGAGCTCCATCTGATGGATTCCACGAATCGTAACCTCCTCGTGAGGTAGCTCAAGTGCGCAGATATCTGACGCAAAGTATAGACCAATTTTCNTAGCTCAAGTGCGCAGATATCTGACGCAAAGTATAGACCAATTTTCGTCTTCTACTCATGTACCCAACATTGTCTCACTCATCTCCAGAAGAACTGCCAAGTCACGTGGTCGACAGTGATGAATGCGCGTGTTTACGTCTGAACTTCCAAGATACCCACTCTTCTATATAAATAAAATACTTTGACCAACTTGAAATGTATTACAGTTGCATTAACACTATAGACTAGAGGAAGTGTACAAATATCTCACAGCACCTACGCAACATAAACAGGGCTCTAATCTCAAAATCGAGCGCCGTTGCGCAGTAGAACCTGGGTTCTATTCCTGGTCCAGCATTCCTGATTTTGGTTTCCAACGGTTTTCCGAAATTACTCCTGGTGAGTGCTGGGATGGCTCCTTACTAAAGGCCACGGCCGATTCCTTCCCCATTGCTGCTTTTCTCAACAAATTACCCCGGAGCTAATGACCTCGTTGTTCTACCTACTCACCTACCTGCTTCACTACGTAACCTATCATCCTAACTACGTCGTTTTCAATAGCGCTATTTGCAAGAAAAAAAAAAAAGCAGTTCTGTATTCGAAAACGTTGTGTGATTACTGCGCGGCTGGTATACTGACTCTACGTCCAGACGCAGTGCGTCCGACTTTCTCCGGGGGCGTCTGAGGGACTCGTCCGACGCCAACTTCAACTTGGGGAAGGCAAATACTCGCTCGTCAAGGAAAATCGTGCGAAACAGAAGAAGTCTCATTTTCATGGGGCTACGGTGGTGTAGTGGTTAGACTACTC
>NQII01002400.1:192367-212968 GCA_002778355.1 Clitarchus hookeri | reverse complement strand
GGGGGGGGGGGGGATGCGAAGCGAGATAACTGCAGGTGAAGTACAGGCGACAAGGGACGGACCTGTGTGAGAGAGAAAGAGAGAGAAAGATAGAGAGAGAGAGAGAGTCTCAGGAAGTTGGTCCAGCACAGGGAAGAGAAACCCTTACACAAAGAAATCTCATTTAGCCCCGGGAGTCGCCCCTTATCAGTCAGCTGCCAAGCTTTGCCCCGCGCACGTCTTGGACTGCACTGCGACTGGGGTCGGAGAATGAAGCTGTAGGGGCAGGCTGCTGTTTCCATCACCGGGGCTGAAGCCGCTCGGTGTGGCGAAGGTACACTCGTAGCGTCGAAGCCGTCGACGCGTATTTCCTGAGAACGTACTACTAAAATTACTGACGAATAAAAACGCTTCGATTTTTTTTTCTATTCGGTCTAGGATGTCACAATGATAAATAGGCCTAGCCATTATTTTCTACGCGGTGCCTGTAGTTTGTATCAAAGCCGCAACATTTTCCACCACGAAGAAGATCACTTTTCAACTGTTGCTTAGAAGAAAAAAAAACTTTTATTAAAAAAATAGCGCTGACATTATTTACGAAACTTGCAATGCGTCCTCATAAATGCAGAGAGCGTATTAGTTCAGAAGAAGCAGCATAGCGCCACGTGAAATAGCTGTTTTAGAATTGACGTGTTATACTCGTGAACAGTGAGAACGGCGTTACCCACTCTACAGTAACTTCTCAGGTAACGTGCCGCGACAGTTTCAGGAACTTATAACTGGGCACAATATATCCCACAACATTATTACATTATTTACAAAATCTATAGACATACATATAGGCTTATATAAAATACATATTTCATAAATAACTCTGAATCATTTAANACACACACCCACACACACCCACACACACACACACACACACACACACATCCTCCGCAGTCTCTCACACTCTCGTTGCCTTCGGTCCTCTACGTCAGCGTCTCTCGATGGCCCGATTTTTTTTTTCACCATTCGCCGCACTTCGACAGACGGCTTCCACGAACTGCCAACCCTCCGGATGGGGCGGTATTTATAGGGCAAGTGCCCTGACCCAGAACATTCTTCTTCATGCATCGCGTTGTACCGATGAAAGGTGGTGACCAGAAAGGTATTTTCACTTGCTCCAAGTCGTCGACTCCTCCATCAAGGGGAGGAAGTGATGTCAGTCCAGGTCAGTTGTCAATCTCCCCCCCNGCGCCGAGACCGGCCACGCCTACGCATGTAACATGGCGCCCGGCGCGGTAGTCAGCGCGTTGCAATAGTCTTATATTATAGGCATTTGCCGTAGCGGCAACAACAAAAAAAACACACGTGAAGACTAGGAACGACAACAGGGGTAGACTTACAAATCGTCCAAATAGGATTAAGCAAAATGTTTGGGAGTTGTCCAAAAACACCTCTCATCCATTCCACATGCTGAGCCACACTACTGTTAAATTATATCGAATGCTTTCAAGAATAATTTACAAGTGAAAACAGGAATTACTTTAGGTATGAAATATGCCATTTATAAATTTTTTCAGAACCCAGTCAAATTACAGTTTCCGCAGACCTCGAATAGACGTACGTGACTTTGAGTACATAATGCACTGCGGAACTGAAACTCCGACCAAATGACGCTTGTCGAGCTTTGTTTAACATACACAAATATCGAGTGAAACGGTATCAAAGCATGAAGCAAGAAATAATAAACCAAAGTAAAGGAAACATGACGAATTTAGTGATTGAGTTTGATTTTGCCCAAAATCCGGCACTTCCTAAGCTTATTATTCCACTTTTCATTCCAGACATTGAAATAAAACAAGTTTCAACTTGTTTTGATTGCTATAAAGAGTTGTGTGCAAAAGGGGCCTTTATTTTGCAATTTTAAATCATTTGTTTTTAATGTAAATTAATTTTTTGCTTTATTTGAACTATTGTTGTTTGTATCAAAAGTACATTAATTAATAACATACAAAAATTATATTAATTGCAATATTTCAAAGTCTTATAACTTTTTCTTCACATTTTTGCAAAAAGGATCTTCTTGCACTCAACTTCTCAATTTTATATATTAATTTCATAAAATATTTTTTAAGTATGACATATTTAATCGTAAATGCAGTGGCAATAAAAATATGATTTTAATGGAAAGTAAAAAAGAATTAAGTACGATTATTTTGAGGTCTGTAAAAGGAATGAGTCCAACACAATTATTGAGACGCTAAATGAGTGGTTTAGGAATGTCGAGTAAAGATAAGAGTAAATATTATAAACTATAACATACCAAAATGTGGATAAAAATTGCTTTAATTATTTAAATGAGATGCTTTTTGCTCTGTACAAAAATTTAGTTTACTTCTGTTCCAATATAACTTTACGACATGGCTATAAGCAGCGAAGTAGCTAATAACGTAATTTTACTTTGCTATGGAATATCTAATTTATGGTTTTTTTTTTGTTTCAGTGGTTACTGTAGCCGTACCATTATTGTGCTGCACGAAACTAACATGCTTGCGTATACCTTAACGGAAACTAACTTTCTATTGGCTAATGCGCTCTCCTCCGTTCCTCTTCCAACCTTCTTCTCCCCTGAACTGACTTCAGCCCCACCACTACTGGTCTCTCCAGATGTTTACTATTCACAACCTACTTGGTTTGAATGCGAGCAGCAAAAAAGTGACATCATGAATCCGAAGCACTTTTGAAGGAGACAAAGAAAGCTGAAGAGGCTCATAGGTGAATTCAATCACAGTGCTATTTTCCGGTTCTTCATTGCTGCTAATTTTTAAACTTAATACACGCAAGTTCCTGTTTTTAATCACAACGTCATTTAGTATGGAAGGATCCACGAAAACAAACAACACATGCCCGATGTAAGTATTATTCTTAAAATGTATAAAACTATCCATGGTTGCGAGACGCTGTTACACGTTGCCACTGACCACGGACTGAGCCCGTGACCTTGGGAATCCCGCTCCTAGCCCACCCTTGCGCATTGCATTACGCCCTCGCGTGCTGTGGACACCCAAGCTATTCATCCCTTGCATACATTCCCTCCAGCCCTTCCACCCCATTGCTGATCTGCTTCTCAAGGTCACGAGACAGGGAAGTGAATTTCGTGCCGAGTACATCAAGGAGACACTAAGAAGAAGGCGTGCGAACCACTGCAGTGGCAAGTGCTTGCGCAACGGAGTAAGAATTTTAGTCCACGTGATTATTTAAATTCCTATGCTATCATGTCCGTGGCCGTATTCAAACACATTTGTCAATTTGAACAATATAGAAATGCACAAAATCATTTCTCGGAGAAGATGAAGTGATACTTCTCCAAACATGCCGCCACTACTTACGGTACCGAAAGTCTAATTTTCGCTTCAATTGCCGCCAGAAGTCGCTGCATACTAAACATGTTGTTCAATCGCCCAAAAATATTTTTTACTATAATTCTGGAAAATCGACTATGGTAGCTAATGGCATCGCTGAATACGTGAATTTTCAAATTATAAAAAATAATCTTTGAACTAATGAAGCAATTTCAATATTCTTATATTCTTACATGTCATATATGCCAAAAATACTACGTAGATCGTAATGTGGAAATTACGTTATCTTCAACAGCATACGGTCCCGGCTGCGAGATCTCGCAATTTTGAGAGCAAGTCCTGTGAATCGGATTTCCCTGGTTTCCTACATGCATTCTTTTAATTGGTTGCGAATTAAAAAATAATAATAATAACGTATAAATTACGTTATTTCTACAAAACGTTCTACTCCTGATTTTGAACTTGCCGCTAGTTACTTTTGTTCAACATAAATTTATTTGGCTTTATCCTGTTATTTAGTTCGTACGCAAGATATTTCACTTTCCTCGTATTAGATAACACTTAACACTGCATGCCATCCACTTAATACATGATAGCTCACAAAACTTATTTGCAGAAGAGTCCTCCCTCCCGTTTATGTGTTACATTTTTTTTTAATTTTTTTTTTTTACTAACTTTCTATTATAACTTGTAAGACATCTCTTTTAATTCTGGCTACATTTATTATTTTGAATTTAAAGTTACTTTATGAGAAAATGTTATTTAATTTTTTTAATAATTTGAAAAAAATACACTGGGCTATGGCTTTTAAAGTTACTGTTTTGGGTTTTGATTGGCTAACTTTCTATGTGTACTTAACAATAGTTTAATTAGGAAATAGTATGTTACACTTTATTCATTCTATGGTAGGTTCACTTATTTTGGTTTACTTTGGGGAATTCATCGGCTTGTAGCTTCACTGTCACGCCGTTCGTCATTGGTAGCTACCCTAAGCACGGGGAGGTACTAGCCCTTGTGTGGGCTCTAGTCCTTCCATTGGGTTATTACATCAAGATTAGGGGGAGGGGAGAAGGCCCCCCTCTCCCTCTTACCCAGGTCGCACTTCATACTGTTGACACCCGCGGCGGCGCCTGCGAGTGATTTTACCGATCCCCCTCCCTCTCGTGTTAGTGCCCATGGCCCAGAGGCCAGGGTTTTCCTCACGTCGCCCTGATGTAGGGGAGGGAGGAGGAATGGCGGCGTGGAGCTAGAGCGCGCACGGCGCCACAGCTCGTACACGTAGTTCCCACATCCTCCGCTCGCAGCGCCACGTACCAGACACGCTCCGGCAGCCCCCAGCCGGCCTGTCACGCCTTAGCCAGCCAGCCGCGACATGTCTCGTTGCGTGCGCAAGTTGCAACTACTTTCCCGAAAACCGCTTACCGTACATAAATATACAATGCATCAATCGAAAAAAGGAGATGTTTACCTTGCAATCAACGTACTCACATCCGTTAACTTTTACATTTTTTGCTGTCCATAACTTCTTTTTGAAATGACTGCATTTTTGCAGCCTATATACAGCCATATTAAAATAATTATTTACGTCTAAACCCCTTGTCGCATTGCGATGAAAATATTACTTCGTATTTAAATCGCAGTGTGAACGTTGCTTTAATTTATTTTGTATGTGTAATCAAACCGTTTTTAAGATTCGTTTTGCATAAATTTTACATAATTATTAAACAATAACTTTAAAATAAAATTCTGTTACGTACAATTTTTTTTGTCAAATTCGTGTTTGGTTTATGATTACCTTAAAGGAAATATAAAACTTTTATAAATTACAAATTACTGTCAGAGCTCCTGAATAGCCTTAAAGAGGGAGGAGGGACCGAGGGGCAAAAAGTGTTTGGTGACGGAGGGCAGGGAGATTGTAAATAACGGTCAGAGGCCGAGAGAAGCTGCCAGGACCCCCCCCCCCCCCTTACTCNTCCCACGGTCGGCAAACAAGACCCGCAAAGACGAGTTCGGAGGTACTGCCGACTAGAGGACAATGGCCAAGTCTTGACTTGTGTCGGAGGCGCCCATATTTGCCTTCCTGCTGCGCTGGCTTCGACTGAAGCGAAGCGGAGATAGGCCGCTGTCAAGGCTCCCCCCTACCTGTCGCTTGAAATGCGTCGCAGAGAGTGTTAAATATTCGTTTTTTCTATGAAACCATTGAACATGCGTCCAGAGAGCTGATCTACGCACTTCGGACGAGGCTCAGATCTTCGAGACGAGAGCTGTCAAGTGTTTTCAAGACGTCACGTACATTAGAAACACAATTTCAGAGTACTCCAGAAATTGCCAAAAAACGACTCTTTCAAAGTGCTGTATCTCAAAATACACACTTCAGGCACACAAAAGGGCCCATGCGCTAAACCTTCGTACGGGACTTCCCACCAATAAAATAACAGGGTCACCGCTGAAAGTCCCGTTAAGTGCACGCAGTGCGACTAGAACACTGCACGCCAGTTCACAGCCGTGCGCTTAGCGGCGATGGCGCACTGGTGCGCGCGGCACTGTCGCCCTTATCGCATCGGCGCGTGTGAGCCTCAAACGCGTAATTAACTCCTGATAGACGACCTCCTTAAGTTTCAGTATGTTCCGAGCGGATCGTCGCAGCAGAAATCGATGGCTGTAGCATTCGTCAGTCCTTCAGTGGGCGAGTGTTATTTCCACGACGCATGCGAATGGCCACAGAGTTGCAAGCGTCTGGATGTGTGTACAACCTCACGTATCGGGTAACATAGCGAATAAAAACAAAGACTTGCGCCATGACAAACGCGAATGTGTAAGCGTTGAGCAAGCCGTACCGTACTGTGGTTACCTAGGCCTACCATAAAAGTCTTATCTCACATGTTTTACCAAATTGATTTTTTTTGGAAAAACTGGAGGAGTTTACTTGGCAGTGGAAAAATTGCAATCAAACGTAATGAATAATTACACTTTACCTGTTTATGCAAACTCAAGAAGTAACAGCTGACATTTACATTTATACTAGTCATAAAAATTGAATAGTTTTTATACTGTTACTTATCATACTGTTTGCCACAGTTACAGTTTTGGCATAGATTTGTCAAGACTGATAAATTAAAAAATTGAATGGGGAAAAAATTATTACGGTATATGACTTTATGATTCTAGTCAAGTTATGGCTCTAGGGCCATATTGAGGCATTTATTTACTTGTGAAAGCACACGTGTGGAATATAATTGTGCATAGCAAAATTTTATTGAAATGGAACCGACTTATTCTAGGAGAATTACAGGGTTTTGCAGATTTCCAGACCACATTTTATAAATCGACAGAACTTGTTTACACACCAATACGCTTTTGTGTGCACAACGATGGGTTTTTCTTTTACATAGATTCACAGGACAGCGGAACTTCGCGCATTCACGGGATCACTGATGTCTTACTAATTACACTCACACTGTGACGGATCGTATTTATTTTACATTAGGAAGAGATATAGGAATGTTCGCAGCTGTTGCTAATATCAAAAAAATGTTCCGCGAAAGTATGCTGAAGTTATGAACAGTATAAAACTCCAATTAAAAAAAACTCTATTTCATATGTTTCTGAAGATATCAAAAAATCTTAACTAAATTTAAAATTCGCATATATTATCATGTAATATCTCGTGGAAAAGTTTTCTACAACCAGTTTCCAAGAACTTGTTTAACTTTGCGGCTTCAGGAAATACGATCACGAACAAGCCAACACACACACACACACACACACACACACACAATGTCCCGTTGACGTTTTCCGATGAAGGAAGTGGTTCAGAAGATATGTTGTTACTATATTCTTCGTATAGTTTAAAGTGTAAACCTAAATGCACGTCTCTGCGCCCATCCTCAGATTGTAGGTATGTAAAAATTACTACGTCTGAAGTTATAATTAAAAAATCACCAGGAGAAAACTTAACGCACGCGTTTAATAACCATTTATTTTTGGCGTATTCGATAGCAAAATGTTATGGACACTCATATTTCGGTAACATTCGACGTATTTTCCCTGACGGAAGTCGTAAATCTTGGAAAGGAAAACTATAATTAATTTGTGATATTTTGCAAATATTTAGAATTATCTACTCAAAAACTTTATTATACATTCTATATCACTTCCGCACTTGGATGTGCCCGTTTTTACTCCCATTCGTGAGATAGGCAACAGTCAACAATGCACTTAAAATTCGAGGTCACCCATATTTTGAAATAAAATATGTAATAAATCACGATTCCAAGTTTGTTACAAATGAGAACAGTAATACGTAATCACACAGAAACATAAGATAAGCCAGTTTTCTGCTCTGTCGCAGTAGAAAATGTAGCTAACGACTTAAAAAAATAATTCCGTTATTTATTTCTTGAGAACATACTTATGAATCAGTTGTATTAAGTGTATAAAAAAAGGAAATTTCATATACGGCGATTGTAGAAGTTCGCGAAATAAAAGAACCCAGTATCCACCATAAAAATTCCAAGCGATGCTATTTCTGCGCAAGAATTCTCTTCGGGACGACATAACTGCGATTTTTTTTATGACGCAACAGTAAAAGATACACGCACTGGCAACAACATTCAAACAACTGTATATTGTGATATTTGCGATACGAAACGGATGACGGATGGCGAAAGAGCCGGAGGATCCTTGTGGAAGGAAAGGGAACAGGAAGGAGAGATAGAGAAAGGGAGAGGAGAAAAGTCGGCGTAAGGGAGTTAGGACAGCCGCAGCTAAAGGTCGTAAAAAGTCCCAGTGCAGAGAGATAAAAACGTTCGCCGATGAAACAAAACACCAATGCGTAAATTGCTATGTCGGCACTGTGCCTAGACAAACGGCAAACAACAGTGCTCGAGTGGGGCCTTCATTTGACCAGCCATTACTTGTACGACGAGATTAGAACGTTCGTCGGAGTTATTTACAAACGACGTCGCCATTCACGACAAAAACCGGCCAATGTTTGCTGAAAAAATTATTATTAAACAACCAATTTTGGGGACTTTTATTATAACAGATGATGATTTAACACTACACACACAAACCTTTAGTGTCAATTATCTTAGCAAAACATCCTATTCCAGGGACAACCTGTTACGCAGGAAAGTCGTGGCTTTCAAACGTCGCATTTAAACGACTCTGTACGACTGTACACGTCAATATTTTCAGAAAAACGTGGAATTTGACGGCTAACCAGCGAAATTTATTAAATTGGCTTTCTTCGTTACAGTGACCGAATTATGCATATTTAAACCAATTACTAGTATTAATTTTCAGGGAATTACTGTGATCAGAGACGTGGTCCCGTTTGTCTCCAATCATTCTTCTCTCGGCTGTGCGTTGTTAATTAAATTTTCAACAAGCATTTTTTTAAATTTGCTTATTGAAATACCTCTTTCAGTGTTAGTAAGCGTTTAATCGTAGAATGTCTTGCATGCACATCAGAAAAAAAAGATTCATTTTGAGAGGTGAGGAAGCCAAAGGGATTTGAGCCAAATCCCGGGTGTGACTCGTGTATCACCACTGATTTTCTGTATGGCTAGGCATCCACTACGATCAGAATGAGTCTCGTAAGCTTTGGAGTTTACTGCTTATTACTTAAAACGTCTGCTAAATTTCTTGAGAGAGAGAGAGAGAGAGAGAGAGAGAGAGAGAGAGAGAGAGAGAGAGAGAACAGTATTTCTGTATAAAAGCGTACATTCCACAAAGTGACTAAAAATAGCGAGTCCGCGCTACTTCTTAGCGTAGGCTGGTGTAAATGAAAGGCACGAGTATAATTTATTCGGGTTTCTTAGCACTGTTTAAATCAAACATGCGAAAACTATATTTATGACGTGTTTGGCTGTTTCTTAAATATGTCGTAAATTACAATCGTTTTATGCTTTTATCAAACTAAAAGTACCTTATTTTAATGTAAAATTTAAATTTACTTACATTTTACCTACAAATTATATTTTTCATTTAAAACTAATATTAATAAAGACAGAGAGAAGATAGGTGGGTTGGTAAAACCTATTAGAAAATAGTTCTTACGCAAAATATTATTACACCGAGTGCGCATGAATGCGGTGCTTTGGCCCTGTTGTGTAATTTTATAAGCTCTGTATGAGGCGAAGTAATATCTTGGAAGTAGATATTTAGCAGAGCTTCAGAAAAGTTGGAAGTAACAGAGAATGGAGTATATTGAATCACAGCAAACTTAACACTTTACAGCGCTTGTTTAGTTTTTCGTGAGAACACGTCTTTAAAATCAGACCGACACATGGGGTACTAGGACGGAAACGGCGATGTAACGTATACAGGTTGATTCATTCCGACTCTACAACTTCGTGACGAATAACACGATTTAAAATAAACGTGATCTCGTTCGATCGGGTTTACGATTACGATGCAAGAGTGATATTGAGTTGGTGACGCGCATACGCGAGATTCAGGTGGGGGCACGCGGCGACTGGCGGCCATTTTGGGCGTTTGAGAAAGTTTCCGGGCAGCATATCTCACGACTTCGACGTGCTAGCGGGCTGATTTTGGTGCCAAACGAAATATCTTGTCTACATGTGCCGATTAAGCCACAAAAACCAAGCATCCGTTCCGGTACCTCCATTTAGTTCCTAAATCCCAAGGAAAATATTACCCGCCAACGCATACGTATTCACGTAAAACCAACCGCCATGTCTCCGAAACACAGCCACACCCCAATTCCCCCTCCACCAATTGTGTATCCGTCCGCTGCGTCAGACAAATGTTGCTGTGAAGTCTTTATGATCGTAATTATGTAACCCTGACGTAATTTATTATTATGCACCGAAAAAATGGTTTTGTTAAATCAAACAAAGTTTCTTTGGCGCAACGAAATTAATTGTTGGTGTAAGGGCAACGAAATATTTTTTTGTTGAAACCAAATTAATTCGTTGTCATTTGTTTGGCTTAAACAAAGATTTAGTTGGTGCAAAAAAAATTTGTTTGGATCCACGTGCATTAAACGGTTACGGTTAATTCCAAAACAAATTTTAAGCCTGACCTTGATTCGAACCTAGATCATCAACGACCACTGATGACATTTGAATGTTTTTAAATACATGAAATTAAAATTCTGGACAACGTGCGCAGATAAATATTTCAAGTTTCAAAGCTTTCATTTTTAGTTTCCTATTAAACTTGTTTTATTTGGATGTTTATGCCCTTATTAAGAATCATTATGTGCACTAAAAACATGGTTTCTATCCTAATTGTCACAAAGAAATGCAAACAAACACTTGGGCTGTATTTTTGAAGAAAGGCAATCGAATGAGTGGCCACACAATTATACACAGTTGACTCAACAGCATATTTTGTGGACACTCTAGTTTCTTCTGGCCCAGCTCACAAGGGTTTTGTCCATCCAAACGTGTATTTTGTTACGTAAACAAAATTAATTATGTTTCTTTTCAAGTTTTGTTTATTCAAAAAATTATTTTGTTGGGGCAACTAAATATATTTTTGACCTTATACAAACGAATAGGCTGTTCTCTCAGTGTGTGCTGTGTACAAAAGAGAACGAAACTCATTAATCTAATATAACCACTAGAGTTTCAATAATATCTAACGTAAATGAGGTACATATGTCGAGTGGGTTCTCGTTACTATGGCTCGGAGGTGATTTCGAATGAAAAATCAGGCTAAAAATATAAATACGACTTGTAGCCTGAAGTAATTATTAAGGATGTTATTCACCCTCGATAATGCGAAAATAACAATAATTTAATTATTAATATAGTAACTGATAGAAATAAGAAAAAAATTCGCGCAGTTTACTAGCATATTTAAAGTTAATTATAAATAACATTGGCAGGCAAAAAAATTAATGGTTACTACTCTTCCATCGCAGCAAATTTTGTAGTCCTGAACAAATGATAAAATTATAAGACTGAATAGTAATCACTATGGTCAGATATTGCAAAACCTTAAAAAAAAAAAACATGAATAGGTTCTGTAATACCGTGGAGGTAGGCAAACAGAATGGTTTATCTGGTAAACATGTTACCTATCACCAAGGTATTGAACGGCCACCGGTAAGGGTTGTTTTCTCGCAAATGGAAAGGATTAGGGTGTTACAACAAGGCGACATTTTTGGAAAATTCAGAAATGGTCATTAGTACTCAGTTGTGTAACTTTAGCAAATACTCAAGGCTAAAACTTACTGCATTGTGAGAGTACAACCTCTAATTTTTTTCTCACTGGGAATTCATTTACAATTATTACCTTTTCAAATGCTGATTATATGTTTTGACCCACTTCTTGTTTTTGCTAAAAGTATAATGATATAGAAGTAACGATACTAAAGGAAGGATCACAAATATGTGACTCCTCGTGGGTTTTCTAATCTACTTTTGGCACGTTCACGGTTACTTCACACTTTTCTGGAGCAGCCCTGCTTAAGTTCTACATACAGCATATTCCTCCGCCTCGTGCAAACAAAGCTTAACCAAGTCTAGGAAATTACACCAACAGCGCACTGCATTCGTGCGCACTTTCTTTTAATAATATTTTGCAATATAATTATTTATTACAAGGTATTACCAACACACCTTTTTTCTCCCTGTTTTTATTCATGTTAATTATAAATTAAAATTATGATTTATATGTAAAATATAAGTAAAAGTTAAATTTATATAAAATATGTTACTTTTATGTTGCCACAAGTATAAAAAGATTGTGATACGCAGCATATTGAGTAAACAACCAAGCACGACATACGTAGGGTGATTTTTCAAAGGTTTGATTCAAAAAGAGAGAAAAAAAACCGCGAATGGACTATAATACAACACTTGTACGATGCAGCCAAATGGCCAATTCGGAATGGATACAGGGACCGAAGCAGAGGGGCGGCCAAAGTGCTTAAACTGAAATATTCAGTAAGTTGTTAGGGATTCGACTATAATGGTAGTTGTTTCGTAGTTTCACTGCAGCGTTAAAAGAGATGAACTGAAATAGCACTGANTAGGGATTCGACTATAATGGTAGTTGTTTCGTAGTTTCACTGCAGCGTTAAAAGAGATGAACTGAAATAGCACTGAAATTTACAGGCTGAGTATCAAAGAATACCCCAACTTTGAAGGTCTATAATATCAAAACCAAACAAATTACAATCTTGATTGACTAATCAAATGAACAGCGGAATTGTGAAGTTTGTTTACCATACATTCATAAATGTTCAATGTGACTACCATGAACAGNTGATTGACTAATCAAATGAACAGCGGAATTGTGAAGTTTGTTTACCATACATTCATAAATGTTCAATGTGACTACCATGAACAGCCCGAACGACATCTACGCGATAATCAAACTCGTTCCACGATCTTGTCAGCATGTCCGGTGTTTCGGTTTGGATGGCGTTCGTAACTCTGGGTTTGAGGTGATGAGGGGGTAGCGAGCTCGCATTACACACGTCAATGTGAAGGGGACGGTCTGATGTTTACTTTATGGTGCGCCACCCCATTGGCACCCAGCTGTTCGCGGATTCCTGGACGAGACGTTGCCGCAACGATGGATTGGTCGAGGAGCAGCTTGAGAACTCCCAGAGCTGTGGTTTTGGAGGAAGGTGATTGACACTGTTCTCTAAAGGTCAAATTTCCTACTGAAGTAAACACAGGGCGATTGGAGTTCAAAAAACAATCTAGTTTTATTATTCCTTGACAAGTTATAATTCACTCACGAGCTCTAGAGACAACTCCTTCCCGTTTATACAAAGGGGGGGGGGTGTAGAGGGGTAGTACTCTTCACACACGCTGGATGACTGTACTTATCGGTCCTGCTGTGCTGGTAGCTGGTCCTGCAGTTGAGGTCTGGTGAGCGGGAACTGGCTGGACTCTGCGTCTGATGACGGCCGGCTGCCGTGGTCGTCTCCTCGCGGACTCGTTCCGCCCTCCTCGGTTCCCGTCGGCGTTGTGCATGGGTTTTCTCGGATGCTTCCCACCTTACATCCCGTTTGTCGGCCTCTGTCATTGGTCTGTTGCACGCGGCTGGCTTCTCCTTGAGCGGACGCCCTTCGGTCGGGCTCGTCCCTCGCTCCCGTTCTCGATGTAGGGCAGTAACGGCTTGTTCCTTGCCCTACCACGTCCCGGCTGGACATTCCCACTAGCTCGACGTGGCCTTCCGGCGAAGCTCACCACTCGATCCTCCCCTCCTCGGTGCGTTGCAACTGCTTGGACTGACTGGCTTCTGCGGTAAACTGGCTGGTTGACTCGCGTCCGGATCTGGCGGACCCCTTAATGTAGTGACCGCCTATCTGCGCATCCCGGGGTGGCAGTACCGTACTCCCGTGTCACTTTCGGCTCGTTACTGCGGCTGATTGATTCCCTGCTGGATTGGTTTATGTTTCCCACTGACTGCTCGTGGCAAACTCCCGTCGTCCGGCTCCGAACACCGGACGTCTCGCGGACGGACCTCCGACCAACTATGTCGTTTCACTACTCGCGCCTCACTCAACTGTCTCACGGCTAGCGCCGCACTGAACTGTCTCACGGCTAGCGCCTCACTGACCTCCCCCTTCCTCTCTCTCGTCGTTTTTGTAGGCTCCCATCGCCATATTGAACTCGTGTTATTTCTGCAGGTGGCCGCCCGATGGCCGCGTCCCCTCTGGGTTATAAAACAACGTGTGCGGCCCTCCGGCGCGCGTGGGTCCGGTGTTGCCCCTCGATCCTGGTTTACAAGTTTAAGCACTTCGTCCTGTGCATGCGGAAATATTTGGGTGGCCTCTTGGCTTGGCGTATGTGTGGTTCGCCTGCCTTGCCGCTATTCTCTCCGCACGCTCGCCCCAAAAGCTCTCAGGGTTTTATTGCGGTGAAGCCCGGGGTCGTGGGACCTCGGCGTATCTTGGGGCGGCTGCCCAGTGTAGCTGTGTTCGTGCCCTGGTGGCTTCCGTTGCCTCCGGATGCCGCCTGCACGTGCAGAAAACTTGGGTGGCCCGTCTTTGCAGCTGTGAGGCGCGGGATCCTTTATTTGGACACGTTCTCCACCCTTAATATTTATTGGTATTGACCGCCGGCAGGCTTCGCTAGCGCGTGTGTTCTGACGGCCAAAAATGCATGGACGCGGGGAGCGTCAAGCTGGTGACCAGGTTCTTCATCACTGACCCCAAAGAAGCCCGGATCTTACCCCACGCGATTTTTTATCTATGGGGGTACATAAAGGATCAAGTGTTTCGTCCACCATTTTCGGCTTACATTGACGACCTCGAAACGAGAATTACGGGCGCCATCCAAACCGTAACATTTATGGAGATGTGGTAAACAAACTTCACGGTTCCACGGTTCATTTGATTGGTCAGTCAAGGTTGTCGGTTGTTTGGTTTTGATATTATAGACTTTCAAAGTTGGGGTATTCTTTTATACTCATTCTGTATATAAGTAGTTCATACACTCAGTAAATTCGTGAACGCCGAGTTGAGTGGTTGCCTACATACGGGTCGCCATTCAGTCCACGAACTTAGCGACTGCCATAGTATACACACAAGTGTTGTCGATACTGCAACACAGAAACGTCAATTTAATATAATACTATTGCGAATATCATTTATTTAACCGTAGTACATCTTACAGATTTTTTTTAAATTTAGGTAAATGCATTCAACTCTTTTGAAAATTATCCTGAGTGGTGAACAAAATCGGTCGGCAGTTATGGTGATTTGCATTTGACATGTGTTACTGTCTGAACTTTACTTATATTCACGTTACTTTCACCTGTTTGAAGTCCAGTTAAATTTCGTAACTATTATAGCAACAGTAATATTAATATGACGACATATGTAATCTTTTTAAAAGTTTTCAGTTTTTTAAAATAGCTATAAATTGTTAATTATTTCAGGGACTCGCAACTGTTAAGCGTGTTTTTGGCATGGGTATTTTCCATTTGTATTCTGAATTAAATTTGAATAAATTTGGCTTGCAAATTGTACAGTAATTCCGAATTAGTTCACAGAGCGTTTTAAAGAGGGAAGTTGAAGCTTTGAACTGAGTGCCAGAAAGGAGATTAAAACTGAAATTACAACACGAAAATCTTTAATGAGTCTCCTTGAAAGCGGCCACAACCAGGGCATAAAATGCGGGCGTGAGAGACGCAGTAACTGGTTGCCATTTATGCTGCTGGAAATTATGCCTAGCGGTTATATTTAATTAAAATTTAATTTCTCGTTGTTAACGCCCGTGCTCTTGAGAATTTCCGCTAACCACAGGGTGGCTGACGTAATAAACTGACCTAAAATTATTTCTGAACGAAAGGCGCACATATCAATTCCTGGCATAGGAATCGAACACAGGACATGTAACAAACAGTAATGGAGATCGGCTTGGCACTTAAACAGTCAAGTCTAGGTGAAAAACCAACTTTAGGTGGATTTACGATCAGGTCCATCCGTACGTCATACGTCCGTCAATCACGTGACCAACAGCCAATCAAGTGCTTCTGATAATTTAATCCGCAAGTCCTTCAAGCTTCAACTTTGGATGAACGGACGGTAAGAAATACAGCCTTTTATACGCTATTCACGGTAAACTGAGCATTAATGAAAGCCCTACTTAAGGTATACTTGTATGCACGTTGTGTATTATTCCACTATTTGTAAAATTAACAATGCCGTGGGCCTTATCACTTTATTGATGGGTATGTCAAGTGAACCTGCGAAAACCTTACAAAAGTAAATCTTTTATAAATTTGCTTATTTTTACACTTACGTACATTCAAAAAAATAGAAACCAAATAAATAATTTCTGTATTCACAAATGTTTATCTTATACTTTTAACTTTACGTTAAGACACATTCCAGGCAGTGTGCCCGTTAACATATATGCATTTCAAAAGTGCTTAGTTAATCGTGAACACGTAGTTAATGTTGCAAGTTCTCTCCCAGTTTATTGAAAGGCCGTTAAAGCTGTTTACATCCGTATTTTGTGTACAAAGGGTTGTGTACTTAACGACTTAGGTTTGTTGCAATCACCTTTATGTTTTTCGAAGATGTACAAATTATGTACGTACGTCAAGACAGCTTCTCGCATAATGGAGTGCAGAGATAAATCGCGGGAAGGGAACGTATGAGTATAAATAGCCCCTCATTTTACACGTTGCGATGATGAATGCTTGTACGAACGTCCACACAGAAACGCTTGCGAAATTGCATTTCGGGAGGCGATTCCTTACGAGAAACAAAGCAGAAACGTATTTGGGCATTTTGCGATAAAGTGAGTATTGAAGCCGCTACCTGCCACCGATAGTCGAATTTCAAATTACATTTCGTCAAATATTTCCGAAACCATTTGATGTTAAGCAACAAAATTTCGAACAGTGTTGCAGGAAAGGGAGACCTTCAACTTGCTATGAACGTGGTGGTAATATCACACCCCCCTTTTTTCTGTTGCTACGTACTTGGGGGTTCATCACCCTGTTTTGGCCGTTATTTTCGAAACACGGACATATGTAATGCACGTTTACATACGGTATGTTAATGAAAATGTGAAAAGCAGCCAATAACGTCGTCTTGTCGGCAATCCCTAAGGCTAACAGTTTTCGCTAAATCGGCATATCCATGCCTGCCTGCACCTACGTGTGAACAACGCCAGATTATTATGCTACACTTTAGGTCAACTTGCTTACCCCTCACACATTCTTACGCACACCTTTATACATACAAATGCCGATATCGCGAAAAACGGCTAGCCTTAGTGGGTGCCGACAAGACGACGTTATTGGTTGCTTTTCACATTCTCATTAACATACCGTATGTAAACGTGCATTACATATCAGTGTTTCGGAAGCAATGGACAAAACAAGGTGATGAAACCCAAGTACGTAGCAAAAAGGGGGTGTGATATTACCACCACACTCATAGCAGGTTAAAGGTTTCCTTTTCCTGCAATATTGTTCGAAATCTTGTTACTTAATCTCAAATGATTTCGCGGAAATATTTGACGAAATTTAATTTGAAATTCGACTTTCGGTGGCACGTAACGGCCATAATACTTACTTCATCGCAAATTGCCCAAATACGTTTCTGCTTTGTTTCTTGTAAGGAATCACCTCCCGTAATTAACGCACCCGTCCCGACTCAACCTGTATACTCATACTTGTATCAGGGTACAGCACAGGCACGGCGTAACTGCATCGACTAAGTCACTTCTGTACACCCTAAGCACTAAAGGCCACAGTTGTCCCATCGCCATAGACTATTCTGTAAGACCAAATCCACCCGTTGAGCCACTCGGGTCCACGAACCAGAACACGCTGCACGGAATGAGCCGGATGTTCCCAGGCACACCCTGATGACCAGCGTATTTATTATTTTGAAACTGTGGTATTTGAGATTTGTTTATTCTGGGATTTCAGTATGCCTAAGAGCAAGCTGGTCTGTATGAGACATTCTGAGGAACATCGAAACTTATTTGTCCATCACGTCAGGGCCAGGCTTGACCTTGATTTGATTCATTTCACTTTTAAAATTTATAAAAATAAATGCTTTACAATCATCGAGTTTTCCATAAATATTTTAGGAAATAAAAGCGGTCTTCACATAATATTCTATCTTGGCACAACTTTTGCGTAATTATCACTATTTTGAACCTTAAAATAAAATAATTTCCTCTGAGTAAAACCATCAGATCCCCACTTTTGTGGCGATAGGCGATTCTTCAACTTTATGTACACCATAATGATCACAGCTGCGCACGCCTATGGTGTTGCACATGAAGGACACTTATGCACAGCGCTGTCCACAACAAGGCATCAGCGCCACGTGCTTTGAACATCTTCCTTCTGAGTGATTTGATAGTGTTTCTGAACCTCTTTCTTACTTATGCATGCTTAAATCTGGTGACAGCGATCAACAGCACGCTGTTCATCGATTGCGTGAAGCACGCTCAGCACGTGTACAGCGAATACCAAAATATCACGTGATTGCAACACTTGAGCTCATAAACGGATTCGTGTCCGAACGGGTTTAGAGTACAGGTACGACCACTCCCACAAATATATATATCCGTAGGGCGTGTTTTCAAGTTCGCTAAACGTGGTTTCTGAAGCTTATCAAGTGTAATATACAGAACGTTCGGAAACTCAGTGCCTAAATTCCATGCATAGTTTCTTTGGACTAATGGTAATACAAAATCCCCATACACTTCCATCTGGAAGAGTATTTTTTGTGTTCAAATTTGTGGTGTAGAATGCCTGGGGAACAAGGCGGTGAGATCATTCGTGTAGGATAAGTTGCATGATCGCACCGCCTTGTTTTGCAGGTGTTGTACGCCGCTACTTTCAACACAATTATTTCATATAAAAATATGGTCCCGTATATAAGCGTATAGGACTTTTGTGTTACTGTTGGTGCAAAGAAACTATGTCTGGAGATTGGGCACTGAGTTTCCGAACACCATGTGTATATTTTAAAAGCATCTTTCATTCAAATTACGATATTTACAGGCTGTACCAACAAACGAATAAATTGTCCTTTCACCGTATGTTGAGCTAGGAATAAATGTGGGAATGCATCAAATGAAGTAAAGTATTGAAATTATGAATTAGCGAAAAGAGGAGGGGAAGGGTTCGCGTGTTTTTACTCTGAAAACTTTTCAAACGGTAGTGTATTCGTTGAAAGTGGTTACGAAAAAAGCCCACTGCTGAGGGGAGAAGAATTAAAATCCATTGATGAGTAAACTGGCAAACTTGCAACCCTCCCAGAGTTAAATTATTGATCTCTCACAGTTTATTACTGTGCATGTTTTCAACAGCTGTCACCAAATGAAACATTTATATTCTGAGAAGTTACGGTGTTGGGATGTTTTACCGATTTCTTCCTCAGATCAGGCTATCCCTTACTAGATCCACCGTTAATCAGTTCGAGATCGGTGAGACGTTCAGCAATAAATAAATATACAAATAATTAATTTTTCACTGAAGTAACTATCGGGTATTTACTGATTTTAAGGACTCGGCTGTCACCGACTGGACTAGGCTTTCACTGGTTCTGTTAAAATTTTCTCTGATCTATTTGGATTTCACTTATTCGAGTTCTTTGTGCACCAAACCTCAAATCACGTAATTAGCAGCTAACCAGTGGAAACCCATTAAAAAGAAAGTGTTGTTTTCAATAAAGGGAAATATTGTTTTTATTTACTTGCTTCCAATGAAAAAGTTATTTTTTTTTTGCTTACGAAATGCGATTCTAATTGTTACACTTGTTACGATAGCACTGTGAAGTTCTTGATTACACTTTCAACCTGAAAGTGAGAGAAATTTCAACTTTTATTTGCATTTTCCTGCTAGTAGTAAACCTGCGTGCAAACTTAGCTGAAGCCCAGACAGAGGTATGAGATAGGGGACCTGATAAACATGAGGAGTGGATTTAGCTGGTTGGGCCATATTAAGAAATTCCTAATGCAGAAACATCACTTTACCCGCGCTGTAGCTTGGCGAAATGGAAGCACAGCTCCGCTAATTAAATTAGTAAGGGATCAAACTGTTCCGGACAGCAGGTTAATTAGTTCTTCCAGGAACTTCACGTTTCTGAAATTTTTTTTGATAATTGACAGATGTTTAACATAGCGGCCGCCGGTAGTGTGTTTAAATTTAATGTGTAAGTAAGGGTAACTAACAAATATTGTTTTCAAGACCATAATGAACCTATAACAAAGGAAGACTTCTTTTGATAGATTAATTTATATTGTGTGACTTTTGCACTTCAGCGCCATCATCGTCTCGTAAATAGTTTGGTGTTTATCAAGCCGAGTTCTAGACATAAAGCGAGGGATTTTTTTTTGTTATTTGCTGGCTGTTTAACAAAAAAAAAAAAAAAAAACTCCTCCTGAGAAAAAATATATTTATTTCCAGCCTGGCTTCAAGTGTCACAGTAGGATTTGTTATTCCTTCCAATGTCATCAGTGGAAAACGTTAAAGGACTTCCGGATGATTTTGTACAGCTAAGAAGGAGATAAAATATATGTCTCCACATATATTTTTAACGGACATTCGCCTTTAAATATTTCACGCACAATAAACGTTGATACCTGCCAAATGCTGAAGTTTGGAAGTAGGTATTGATTCTGCTCTGCGGCGTGAGGCGCCAGCACATGATGCTAGCCCTCAGTGATAGGGCGTAGGAATACGTCGACACTGTTGTCTATAGGTCCAATTTCCTAATAAATTACACTGGCTTTGTGTGAGTTCACATAATCGAGTTTTATTGTTGCTTGAACAGGTTAACTGGTACATGAACTCA
>NQII01002400.1:136797-192113 GCA_002778355.1 Clitarchus hookeri | reverse complement strand
TGTACACTCTCATGGTTTATTGCGGTACAAGCCCGGGACAGACACAGCTGGTGGTGGGATCTCGGTGTCCCTTGGGTAGCTGCAAAATGCAGCTGTGTCCGCGCCCTGGTGCCTTCCGTTGTCTCCGGATGTCGTCTGCACGTGCAAGAACAGTTGCACATGCAGAAACCTTTGGTAGCGTGCCTTTGCAGCTGCGAGGCTCCTAGCGTCACTCTCCCAGCACGTCCACAAAACCCTTAATCCTTATTGCGGTCGTACGCCCACGAGCTTCTCCAGAGCGTGTGTTCTGACGAATAAAATATAGGGACGCAGAATGCGTCAACGTGTAACCGTGAAGGTATAGACAGTTCACGGTAAAGTGAGCACTTTTGACGCCTTAGTTACTTTTTCCTTTCAGCCACTCTTTATCCTTTAAACAACCTTTTAAACAAATATTGCCATGTAAGTAATAAACACAGTTTATATATTCCACCGCACTCGGAAGTTAAAGTCTAAGGCCAAAAAATAAAATATATTTATTGACTATTATTCCAAATGAGAGGGCTTTCAAAAGTGCTCACTTTACCGAAAATAGCCCTTATAATTATATATTTCTTATGATGAAACATGCTGTCGCTAACAATTGTAAAGCATGTCAATATATATGAGCTCGTACAATGTATTATGATTTTACTATTATTACATACGAAGTACATTGTTTTTTTTATATTATTGTAAAGCACACAAATTGCCTGGTACGGACAAAAATTTTTTTGACAAAAATTACGACTACCAAGCGGAGTGTGAAGAAATCAGTAAAGCTCGGTTTCCACATAGGGTACCATGCACCTACCGTGTCATGTCGCGGTCATTTTCACATGACCTGTTGTGCGTCGGCTAGACTCTCTCACACACACACCATGCCATGTAGAGTTCCAACAGCAGCGCGGACCAGTGCGAAGGCAACGTTGTCATGTCCTGCGGTGCATATCCGGTGTCACGGGAAAGACGAGACGAGCAGTAGGCGAAGACGAAGAAACAGCGTTATTGGATACATCTTGTATGAAGGCCGAGGGACGAAGAGGGAGAGTTTTACGCCATATTCAACAAGATCGTCGACGATGACGTGAAGTTCGTCAAGTATTTCAGGATGAACTACCTAAAGTTTCGAGGTATTTTACAAGCTGTTATGCCAGCGCTGCAGAAGAGAAAGACGAAGTGGAGAAAGTGTATTCTACCTGAGGTAGAAAGTGTATTCTATCTGATAATAAGGCAAGAAGTGTGTTTATGTATTTGATGTAGTTTGTGTCATATATAATAACGACATATGTTTACATATATCTTGCTGCCGGCGATTCGCAAACATCCATCAACTTCAGCTACATTATTTCCCCGACGCCAGCGCATGTAATCAACATCGACACCTGCGAGCTTCTGTGGAATGTTTTGTCACCTGTAGAACTACCACAACCTACGGAGGAAACGTGGCTGAAGACCGCCCAAGACTTCAGAGAGATTTGCCAATTCCCAAATTGTATAGGCGCAGTTGATGGCAAGCATGTGATGAATCAAGCACCGCGAAACAGTGGTAGTCTGTGCTATAATTACAAAGGGTGTTTTCCAATAGTTCTCATGGCTATAGTGGACGCAACTTACAGATTTATTTGTGTAGATGTTGGAGGCTATGGGAAAGCTAGTGACGGTGGTCTGTTAGCTAATGCTGCAATGGGATAAAATGTTCGATCGTAATAAAATTAATGTACCAAGTCTACAAATACCACCAAATGGAAATGACGTATTAGCAGGAGATGAAGCCTTTCAATTTTAGAACTATTTAACAAGACACACCCGAGAAACACTGCTAATCGAAACCTTACGGAGTCTATGTTTAACTATCGCCTGTCGCGGACCAGGAGAGTGGTGGAGAATGCCTTTGTCATACTGGTTCAGAGATCCCGAATGGTATACGGCAGACTCCAGTGTCAACCGGAGAATGCCGTCGCGATTGTACCTGCTTCTCTTGTGTTACACAACGTTTTGCGAAATGACGTGCTGCAAGAACAATGGGCAAGCGGCAGTGTTCCCGGAGAAACTGCTTTGGTGCCCGTACATCGCGTAGGGGGCTCACGCCAGCTCTGATGCATCTGCAGCTCTGCGCAAATTTCAACAATACTTACCCTGACTATTGGAACGTGTTTTTTTTCTGGCTGTACTTGACTCATCGCACAACCTGGCGTAAACAACACAAAATACTAGAAAGTAAACACGCGTTATGTCATTCTTAGCTTACAACTATATGGTTTTTGTTGTAAATAAACATTTCGTGTTCCATGCTGGTTGTCTTCGGTTACGTTTATGTCTGTGGTGTTGTTAAAAAAAATAACAATAATGCATTTGTCATGTTCAATAGTTAGGTTATTATCAACGCAGAAGTAATGTTGCACATTTGTTGCTTCGTAGAGCAATAAGATGGCGGGTAAGTAGAACCACAAAAGGTTCCCATCATAGGTCATGTATGTGACGTTTGAAAATAAATATTGCTACCGCCGAAAGTACACAAATTCACCCAGCAAGTAAGCAACTGCGTGTGCTTGGCAAGCTCAGACGCTGTGTGTACTATGCTAGGAAATGGGATGGCGCTAGTATATACTTAGTGACGTCACAGGCGGGGCGAAGTATGGACATATATACACTTGAAGAGAATTGGGCTACAGCCTAAGAGGCAGAAACTCCAGTTAAAATGTAGGACAAACCAACACAGTTACAAAACGTTCTAGTTAAATATCCATGTCCTAACCTACTTGTAGACGGGTATGTATATAATTGATTGTATTGTCAGTGCTAGAAACTACTTACCACATTTTGTCTTACTTTGTGTGTGGCTTAACGAAGGCACAGTGATTACATAAGACGTGAATCTCAACAGGGGAAGAAATAAATGTTTCAGCTTTATTATTCCTTCACTAAATACTACATATCAATACAAAACTCATGATCTGGTTTCTTTCATAATTATTTATAGCTTATACAGCTGGTAAAACGTTAAATAACTAAGTTCTCATAATGTTTTGTGTTGAGATGTTGTTGTGAAAAATACAATAATTTGGCCAGAAATCGTCAGGAGTTTGCACTGGCCACTGCATATGAACTCCGGAACTTTATTGATCACTAAAGTTTACAAAGTTGACAGGCATCGAAACATTATGGCACAAGGATTGGCTAACTTGTTCTCTTTCACTGCGTTTTTTCAACATTTAAATTTCCCTGTTGTTTACAATGCTGAAAACCTGTTATTTTTATTTTTATACTTCTACTATGTCAATATAGTTGAATGTTAACATTGCATCAGCAATTTCCTAAAAACAAATTCATCAACTTCCCTGTTTTTCTCCGGAAATGGCGGTAGTTCATTTGGCTGACGTCTTGAAGCGATGAAGTGGGTTAAAGCAGCTTCTGAATTACCAGTAGTACCAGCAGCAGATGATCTGGAACCCCCTCGGTTCTTCGTCGTCTGGTTGTTTGAAGATGTGGATTGCACGGAAGTTGCCGGAGAGGGAGTTTTTCGTTTACAACTTGGTGATGGCAAGTGGGCAGTCAATGGTATTTCCTCTTCCTCCTCCTCTTCGTCTTCCACCACCTCATCCTCATTATCTGCAGGACAGATTACGTTCGACACTGACTCGCGCTTTTATAAAAAGGGAATTAAAAATTGCATCTGATATTCCAGTCTCCATTTCTTGATTTTCTTTGCTACCTAACCAGTGGTGGTTTTAAGCCTCGCTCACGCTCTCACGAAAAAGGATCTTGGCGTTGCCCACCTCGTTGTTCACCTCAAGTATAAAAACTCGTTAAAATAAAAATAAAAATACAATAAACACGAAAAGAAATTGTGACGATAACTACCACAGACTGAACACAAAGTATAGTATATTAACAAAAGTATGAAAAATTTGAAATAATTGCTAGCAATAATTTGCATAATTTATTTACAGTTGCACAAAACTAATTAAATGTTTGTATAATAAAAATAAAGTCTAATTGGCTGTAATGTACAACTACTCAATTGTTTTACTTTTTGCCAGTTTCAATGCATAATCAAGCAAAGTAACAGCATTGGATAACGTCCCAAGGAAGAAAATATTTTCTTGCAAAGATACATTTTTGTAATACTGAACTTTTCGTTCAGTGATGCAATGTTTGTACCGTTTCTGCATTTGGAAACTAAAGTAATATTAAATATTTGATTGTTTTTGTATTCTCCAATGACAGGTGTTCCAAAGCCTTCAACGACCCTCGTAATGGGTGGATTTCCCAAAATAAAAGATCGTTATCAGCTGTGGCCATTCTTTTTGCTATAATCTAAAATTTATGTAATATAAAATTTGTGAAAGAATTTTTATTAACTCCAGGTAATGAGTACTATGTGAGAATAATTATAATATAAAATGAGAAAGAAAACGCAATATATGACTCATAACCTGAAAAGATTACAAGATGTAGACGTCTCCTTGAATAAAAAAAAAGAGGTTTTGGTTTCAAAATATATAAAAATTCTGATGAAACAACAACTTTTGAAGAGAGTAGTGATATCACTAATTAAATTTCTGGCATTTCTGAGAATTTGTTGCGTAATGTCATCTCGTTTCACTGTGAAGATAAAATGTTTTTCTGGTAGGCTACAAAGCCGATAGTTGACAGGCAAGCAAGCACACCATTTCAAACATTCCCTCTTTTTGTTTAACCTTTCGCCTTAAAATTGTTATAACAAAAGTTTTTTTTTACTAATTTAAAAATTAAATTTATACGCGTTGATTACAATTTGACCTTAGCATAAGATTTCAAAATTTGTACAGTAATGAGAATTCAACGCTTATATTTGTTAATGGTGGATACATGTATTTACCCACCAGTTTCACAAGTTTCAGGTCTCAATCCGTGAAAACACTATTCGCTGTTTCATTTTAGTGATATATTTAATATTTTAAGACAAAATCATTTGAAATATCGATTTTCATGGGCACATTCATCCTCTTTAGGTCGTCAGATGTCTTAAACTTTACCCCTCGTTTTTTTTGTTTTGGAAGAAAAGAAAATTATTTTGCAATGCCCCTAAACTGTCTGTAAATTTTTAAGAAATAAAATTAATTTGTTTTTAAAATATAATTTTGTTTTCGCTATTAGAAATTGGCATGGCGTATTCATAAAATTTTAGGGCCAAAACCAAAGGAAAGATATTAATATTATTTTTAAATACAACCTGCTGTGAAATTTTTAGAATACGCGTACCTATTCCAAATGAACAGAAATGTAAGGATTTCATAGCCGTTTTTCTAGGCTCACTCACGCAAACTCAGAGTTTAAGCAACTAAGCAATATTAAAGTTGTTCGTAGTCCATTGAAATCAGGATATTAGTCTTTCTGAGCTTGACCTATTACAACGAGGACAACGTTTATTGTTATGATCGTTCGACATGTAATTATGGACACAACATACAAAAGCAATACACTACTAGCATATGTGGGGCATTGCACTTCACATTTCTCGAATATATTCTCCACTGCAATGTCGCGTGATTTTTATTTGTTAAGCAACTGCATCCGTTGTACAAGCCCCTGGAAACGCCACAAATCGCAAACAATAGGAATAAGTGGCGTTGGAACGGCAGACAGAATGAGCGTATTAGTTAATGGCGTCCGCAATTTTTTTTTTCTTGTAACCGAGACAAATACAATTCTTCCTGCCTTATCCGCCACCCTGATTGCAGTAAAGCGCGCACGAAATAAAATTCCTGTTGTTAGCGTTTGAGGTTGAGTCTGGGAATTGTTCGTCGAGGGCAGAAAATAGAGCACAGCAACCGTTGGACAATCGGCGTCGGTCTGTCCTGTGTAGAAGTCAGACTGTGGTCCATTCATGGCTACTTCCAGCTTTCCTGAAGCCCTGCTCAAGGTCTACTTTCAGGCGATTACTCCGCCTCGCGCAAACAAAGTCTAACCGAGTTTAAGGTTTATCCTTCTTAGTTTAGGTACAAAACGAGGTTACTCAAGGCGCCCGTCTACCTGGAACTTTCTCCCACGTTTAGGCCGAGAAGCGCGGGAGCGATAAGGGCGACACTGCCACGCGCATCAAGTACGCCATCGCCGCTAAGCGCAAGGCTCTGAACTGGCGTGCAGTGTTCTCGTCGTGCTGCGTGTAACTATGGGACTTTCAGCGGTGACCATATTATTTTATTAGTGGGAAGTCTTTAGGAAGGTTCAGTGCAGGCGCCTATAGTAGTTTTGTATGTATCTGATGCGTGAATTTTGAGCTACACCGCCTTGGAAAGGTCGTTTTTAGCGGTTTTGGAGTACTCTGAATTGATGTTTCTAACGTACGTGATATTTTGAAAAAACTATACAGTTCTCGTCTGAAGTGTGTGTTCTTTTCGTAGATCAGCACGTTGGACGCACGCTTAATAGTTTCGTTGAAAAACGTGTATTTGGAACACTCTGCAACGCAGTTCAAGCGCCAGGTAGACGCGCCTTAAGGGAGAGTTTGGCTTGGGAAAAATTTCCGCTGCAAGGTGTTCCAAATAGGTCACTTTTAATCTGGCGGTAAATTGATAAAATTCTCTTTATTTGTGAGTTGGAGATCGTGCTTGGCTCAAATTGTAATGCATACCTGCCCCAGACAAAATTTTAAGTATTAACTTTATTATTTCGCAACGATTATTCGTATCCTCTAATGGTGTTTACAAGAGCAAACAGAAGAAATACAACTGTGTTTGGCATTGAGCATTCATAAGTAAACTGATTTCAATTTAAAAAAGGAACAAATTGAGGTGAAAAATAAATAATATATAGCTGTCACAAAAAATTCTTCTTTTCTCATTTTCCTTAAGAAAACTGCGCAGTAAAAAAATAACATTTTTTTAACCATTTTACATTTTTTTATTTAGTTCTTATATTTAAATTAAATAATTGCTTACGCCAACGTATTTCTAAATCCAATATTTACGACAGAATGTTAAAAAACATGAGGATATGTTTCGCTTTATTTCCTCTCTTGTGCAAAGAAAGAAGTTAATTTTTTTACGTTGGGACTAACACAATACTAATGTAGAAAATTTATATGATTATATTTATTTTATGAAAATTGAAATTATCCCTTTTACTTACCCACAAAACATAAAAAATCGGTACACGTGCGACACGAGCGCAGCCTGTTGGCGAAAATGTTTAGTTGCAAAACTAACAGCATTCAGCTTCCGAACCTAAGTAGAGTAAAACTTAAACTAGTCTAAAAAATTACGCTAAAGGGCCAAGGCAGCGTATTCATGCGCACTCCGTTTAATAATATTTTGAATGAGAACTATTTCTTACCAGGCAATACCAACACACCTATATTCTCTATTAATTTATTCATATTAATTATAAACAAAAAAATATAGTTTATAGGTTAAATACAAATAAAAGTTCAATTTAACGAAAAGTAAGATACTTTTTGTTAACAGTAGTATAGAACGGTTTTGTAATACACGATATATTCAAGAAACGACCAAACACTTCATGAGTGGGGGGATTTTTTCAAAGGTTCGATCCAAAAAGTGTGAGTAAACTTTGAATAGACTATACTCTTCTCCCGCCAAGGACAACCGCGTTTGATTACCGGAGGGGTCACTCAGATTATCGCATGTGGACAACGTGGCGGACGTTGTTATTGTGCTGCGGGTTTTCTCAGGGCACTTTCTCCCCCCCCCTCCTTCCCTTGTATTCCGCCACTAATCCATTTTCGCTTCATTTCGCACCCATTTTGTACGCTGAAAATCACACTGGTAGGAGTCAACCAAAACCTCTGAAATCAACTAGAAAACGAAACTGTCGAGTCAAGTTTCAGCCAGGATATTCCTGTTACTATATTACGATTCTGCCGATGCCAGTTAATGTGCATTTTCATATCTTATTACGGACCTTTTTAACCAAGCGAAATAGTTATCATTTATGATTATTTAAAGTTTGTAACATCTGTTGTCAAGTTTTATACTTAACACATTATGAAAAATATTTCCCGTTAT
Source organism: Clitarchus hookeri (assembly GCA_002778355.1). NCBI lineage: Eukaryota > Metazoa > Arthropoda > Insecta > Phasmatodea > Phasmatidae > Clitarchus > Clitarchus hookeri. The sequence goes on along the minus strand of NQII01002400.1, from coordinate 184,083 downwards.
ATTAGAGACACCAGTTGTAAACAAATAAGAAACTGTTAAATATATTTTGTATGCCATATTATTAAACTAAAAAAACAAACACGTTACTTTCATAAGCCTTAAAATAATAATAAAGTAGAAATTTATTTCATAACATTTATTTCCATGAAATTCAGTTGAGGGATAAAATTAAGCCTATGAAAAATTGCAAATGAAAATAAGCCCAAGTCTCGAAAAAAACTAAAACACATTAAATAATCTTTATAAACATTGGTACAAAAGTTACCCACCCTATTAGAACCCTTTCGCGTGTATACTTGTACAAGCATCCGAAATATTTTGTTTCATCAGATCATTCAGATCAACATTCTGATAAAAAAAAAATTTTACTAGACTTTTCGTACGTATTGACAACTTATCCGCTTGCAAGGGCGTATATTGAAAACCCAGTAGATTTGTTTCTAATTACTAGGTTTGTTAGCAATTTCTTCCGGATTTTAGCATTTAAAAGCATCTCTCGTTTGTAGTGTTAGAGGGTTGACTGTATTCCAGGTTTGCCTGAACCAACAAAAGCATTGCAAAATAGAAGGCTTAGTATCTATGGGACTTAACCAAGGCCTTAAAATTACGCATACGCGTATATTTATTATTTTATTTAAATTACTATAACAGTGCGTATTTATTATGCAACTCAATATTATAACGAGTGCTACCTAACGTTATGTTATGAAAAATGTGAAATATTTTCGATTTTAGTTTTATTTACCTTCAATTACCTTCGGCGTTGAAGGTTTTTTTTTTAAATGGCAGTTATTTTCAATCGAATAAATGTACTGCCACCAAAGCTAAGTCAAGATACATGATTTCCTAGAATATTTCCGCTTTTTAGAGACGTGGTTTCCTGACATTACTTGGAAGTATACCCTTGTTTGTTTACAACTGTGAGTCTGGAATAGTTTAAGTGGCTATAAACAAGTGAAACCAGCGCGAATGACCCCACTGAAAGTCACTGGCATCTTACTAATTGTTAAGGTGACTGAATCTCAACGATTTTGTTGTGGTTTACGTTGAAGGCCTGGGACTCCCAGAGCTCAAATGATACTGGTTCCCATTTCACTCGACCGATTCATTTGTAAACAAATTTGTAAGGTAAACTGATTTTTATCTCATGCACATGTCTCCGAAATAGAGTTACAAATTGCCATCAAAACGGTTGAAATCACGTTTCCAGAGAACTTCGTGGAAGATTGTTTTTTTTTTTCTTTCTACATTTGATTTTTAAAGAGACTCGTGCTTTCATTGGAACATTTTCGTAACGTACGTACGTTTTGTTGGTCGATTTATTTGACTGAATCTTCAGTTAATGGTCGGTTATCTATTGGTGAATCAGTGGTATGCAACAAGGTTTCAGTACCAGGGAAGTGCAATTCACTGAGAATGAATATAAATAACTGTTAAATCAGAGAATAACAGCAACTAAAATAATCAGTAGAAATTTTACTGATTCACGTGAGTGTGTCAACAGAACTGCAATAAAATTCGCTGATTCGGAGTAGTGATTCGGAGCAGTATTAATTGTCCTGATCTTAGACTGAAAGGAAGTCCTTACGGCATCGGAGACTACTACGCAACGGAAAAAAAATAAAATAAAAAAAAAGTGTGGCTGTGTCGGGGACACGGCCGTTTGTTTCGCGTGGATACGTCTACGTTTTTACGTTTCCGGCACCGTTTCACTCGACCATATGGGGTTTTATGGGTATCACCGGATTGCTCTTGAGATGCTCTTTCCAACCGTATACGATTTTTGTATTTCGACTTGGCTTTTTGGCGAGTATAGGCCGACATTGTGTTAAATTTTCAATTTTTTTTACTTTAAACTCATACAAATGAGGTATTTTTTATGTTAACACAATTATACAATTGTTATGATACGTGGCATATTTAGAAAGCAATTAAACACGTCATACATTGGGTGATTTTTCAAAGAGTGGTTTCAAAAAGTGTGAATATGCCACGAATATGCTATACAGTAACATGGCAACGGGACGCTGATAGCAGTTTACGTGGGATTTGCGCGGGGAACAAAATCCGGAGAAGCAGCCTGTAAGATCGAGAGGAAAAGGAAGCAATTGTTTCCTAACCGCCCACGCGTGCTGAAGATGTCCTGCATTCATGTCCTCTGAAGCGGCACATCACCACCAATTTTTTTGTTCTGTTCTCGGAGTTTTATTTAGGGGAAATAAAAATGTTTTTTTTTCCTATCCTCGGGTTTATTCAGTTTTCCAACACAAATTTCGTTGATCCAGCCACGCCAGCACGAGCCACACCACCGCATCCATTCCTCCAAACGCAATTATCTTCCCGGATCAATCCGCCCGAAAAAAAAAAGCGGGGGCGATACCGACAATATTTTAGTTCCCTAATATTGTTATCGTTTTCGTAGAGGTGACGTCAAAATGGCGCCGGTGCTGAAATTCAATTTACGCGGCTAGTTTTAAAATTATTTTGTTTGCATGGGGGTTGAAAGGAAGGGAAACCGTTCGTTTTGGCAGTTGTTGGAAACAAAAAAAAAAAAAAAAAAAAAAAGGACACAGCTGTAAAGTGGGTGATGTTAAAGGCACGGGTGTCTAGAAAAACAAAAGCCGGCCGTGAGTGCACGTGTGTTGTATTTTGTGTTGTGCCGCGGGAGTTAAGAGAGCTACCCCCACCGCAGTGGTGTGCGGAGTGGCCGCTAGGGGCGCTGCCATCGCCGGACGTCATTGTTAGGGCCTCTGACGGCTGGCTTGCCAAACACAGTAGCGCGTGATTCGCCTGTCCCGCACGCCCCTACGCGGTGACCCCGACCTCGTCAGGTGACCTCTGATCCTGCCCTCGTAGCACATTCAACCGCGGGAGGGAAAAAAAAAGTGTTCGGCATCAATGACGCGGGTCCAGTATCTCTTGTCCGAGGGGTGGCCACGACACAGCGACAGCGCAGAGGGGTTGAGACTACAGACTGGTTATTCTCGTAGGGGGGAAAATGGAGCAGAGTGCGCGCCCAAGGTGCGCAGTAGCCGCACTGTGTCCCAATACTAGAACTGCTTTCCTGCCAATACGACTATCACAAGCGTCGTGGATTAGATTTGAGGTTAGAAAACTGTTGACGTAAACAAGTGATTTGAGATGTACGTACCTGCACTTCCTATAACATATTTTTAAAGGAATAATACTAAATTCAAATTGGTAAAAGTATTTTATTCGCATTAAAGAGTTTGGATTTTGAAAATTAAGATACAAACAAACATGTTCATAATTGTTGACCACGTAACTTTGAAAGTTGTGCTGATGTAGGGTAAGTCAATGTTGAGCGCATGCGCAGAAGGCGGTAATCATTCTACCTCATCTTTATGGCGATCCTCGCGGACTATCTCAGGCGCATTTTTTTTTTCACGTTGCCACAAGTGTCAGCGAAAGTACATATTTAAAAAAAACACGATGCGCATTAAAATAAAACATACGTCCCTCTCCCCAACATGATCTTATATGTAGTTTAGGTGATATTTGGTTTGACGAATTAACAATTTCAAAAGACTGTCTTCTAAATGATTCATACAGAGTCAAATATATAACGTTAATGTTCGCTATCTTTCACCTGATGCTGAGAGTTTACAGATATTGTTTAGCTGTCGGCAGGGGTGTGTTTGCCAAAGAAGGTATTTAAATAATTCCAACCGGGTTTTCACGTAGGCACAAAATAAATTTCTGAACTACCAACTAGCGACAATGTTTTGCAGAAAGTACCTACCTCTACGCTACAACACTTATCCTTAAGGCGTAAGAGGCCTCACTAGTAAACACTATTAAACGGCTCAAGGTCACTCCCAGTCGTAAGGAAGTATTGCGACAGCGATGGAAAATAGCATACACAAGCTTCGCGTGTGTTCTGTTTCCTCAGAATTTTAAGTGCTGACTATAGCGTTTTATACAAAAATCTGTTNAGCATACACAAGCTTCGCGTGTGTTCTGTTTCCTCAGAATTTTAAGTGCTGACTATAGCGTTTTATACAAAAATCTGTTCAGAAAATATACACAATTGTCGCTATAGTTTAAAGCACTGTTTCACAGAAGAATTAATACCGTGAATACAGAGCTACTTACAGCGATCACTGCTGACTTTGGTAATTTCCAAAGGCCACAATTATGTTTAAATACCCAAATTTATGAATGAGCAACAAACTATCGACGTCGATTTCCGCCCTGAAAAAAAAATTGACTTTGAAATATTGCATTTTTTTTTTTCAAATTAGAATAGACACAACTATAATGTATTCACGGTAACTTCAAGATTTTCTGAAACCCTGCTAAATATCTACTTTCAGGGAGCCGATTATGTATCCTTCCGCAGTATGTAAACAAAACATTGCCATGTGACACCTGTCAAACGTTTTGTAAACAGTGCCATGTGGGAACTGTCAAATATTTTGTAAACAAACAGTGCCTTGTGGGAACTGTCAAATATTTTATTAACAGTGTCCATGTGGGAACTACCAAAATTTATTTTTGAAGAGAAACAATGCCATGTAATCTCAACTGTCATATACTTTAATAAAATTCTCTAAATGTCTAAAAAATGCTAATCAATTTAGCGAAATGTTGTAATACATACAAAAAGGTAGATTGAAGTATATATCGGAACTGTTAATTATATAATTTAATTAAAGTTTACTTATTGTATTAAGATTTATTTACATATTTGCTGTAAGGAAAAAGTTAAATTTTACATAATAAACTTTTGGAAGTAGCACTCAGGTTAAAGATTTCACTGTGATAAATGGTACCGTATTTTAGCGCATATAAGTGGCACATTTTATTAAAAAAAAAATTTATTGAAAACTCCGGCTGGGACTTATAAGTGAGAAAAATTCCTCCAGCCCCGCACTAACGTTTCATTTACTACGAATTCACGGCCCGCGGCTCGATTTCCAAACTCTTCAGCGAACAAAATCACTTTCATTTTGAAACCTGCGGTGTAGGTACATCTCTGTTCCATCAAGAACTGTCGCGCTTCTTCACTGCAACATAAAAACAACACTATGCGGCGGAAAGACGAGTCACGGCTAACATTTGGCACTGAAGAACCAACGCTAATGTGCTGCCATCTCTTGGTCTCCACAAAAAGCTTTCGAAAATAATCGATTATCAGTTGGCGGCGACCAAAATTCGATTCCTTTGCATTCTTTGCGAAGGGAATAACGTAACGGAAATATTCAAATGCCTTTCTATATTTTGCACGTTTATTTGATAAACTGCAGAAATAACAACGCTAATACTAAAATTACATCTTAACCTAGAATTATCTTGTAAGTAGAAAGAATGTGTTACGTTAGTTTTATAACCACAATTCAGCGTCTCCAATATGGCGTGGTTATACTTCTGAAAAAAACGTGCCCAAACGAACAAGATGGAGTGTACGAGTCCGCTGGACAACAACTGAAATTTATTTAATTTCAATTAATAACGGTGAAATCTTTACCCATGAGTGCTACGTAAAAATGTAAATATATAGTGTAGCAATATTAACTTTACAATTACGCGTAATTTAAATATGTATAATTATAAATTGGATGCTTGATAAAGAAAAGAGGTATAACCAACATGTCCCTTCAATATCCGTTGTTAATTCTTACGGACTTTTAACAAATTATTAAAATTTATTGAAAAAATATACTTAAAACTTAAAACAACCAATTTATATAGTGCTTCAGTGCTAAAATCAAGACAAAACCTTTTTCCATATACCATTTTTTTTATAACCAATTGGACATGTAACTCCTAGGGTGATTTTTCAAAGGTTCTTTTCAAAAGTATCGAAGATACCGTGAATGGATTATACTTACAGTGAGACCCACATGACGAATAGGGAGGCCCCTTAAGTGTCCCGCCCACCTAGAACTGTTTTCATCTTTCGAGGCCCAGAAGCGCGGGAGGCCATAAGGGCGAAACTACCACACGTTATCTGGCGTGCAAGTGTTCTCGCCGTACTGCTCGTAACTATGGGACATTAAACGGCGACCCTTCCATTTTACTGGTGCAAAGTCTGTAGCGAAGTTCAATGCAGGGCCAGCGCCTAGCCAGATCCGAAATAACCCAGGATCTTGGGCGAATCACAGTGGTTCGTCGCAGACCCAGGATTTTGGGGCGAATCACAACATGCGAGAGCTAGCCTGGCTCCGCCCCCTCCACACAGAAGTGAACTGGGTAATAAGGCAGCTTCGTTCACAAGTACACTACACATTGAAACATCGCGGGCTAGCTTACAAGACGGCTTGTCGCTAGGGTGAAGCTACGAGCAGGAACAACGGCGCTGGATTTAAGCACAATCTTCGTTAAGGGACGAGAGACTTCACACACACACACACACACACACACACACACACACACACACACACACACACACACACACACACACACTTACTTGACGAGAGAGGGTGGTGGAGAGGGTTAAATGGTTCTTAACAACTGGATCTTGAGAGCCGAAGAAGTTGAAGGGAGGTGAGTGAAGAGATATGGGCATCTCTTAACAGCGAGGTCTTGAGAGCCGATGAGGGTGATTGAGGAGAGTATGAAGTAGTGCCGGAATGCAAAGGCGGGGTAAATGGAAGATCACCGAGAAAACACGCCGATCAGCGAAATCGTCCTGCACGAATCCCACGTGCGAAAATCCGGGAGCAATACCACCGAGAATTGAACCCAGTTCGCCTTGGTGGAAAGCGAGTGCTCTAGCCGATGCGCTACCGTGGCCCCCTCACACTCGACAAATCCTTCTAGAAGCCCATGGCTTAAAGCGGCCGAGAGTCCCCGGTGAACAGATGGAGGGTAGAGCATGACAATTGTGTGTCTTCATGGACCCGAAGACGAGGAACATCCAGATCTTCAGACTTATAATTATTAAAATTGGTATTCCTGTGAGAGTACAAATATTCGCCAGGTACAGACTGGCGTCACTTTTTTGCCGCCTGGGAGGTGTTTTTCAGACTGATGCCTATTGAGTTTTACACACACAAGGTCCTGGCATCAATTTCTGAAGTAACCCAGCAGATGAACGTTCCAGGACAAAGTAAGTTGTACAAGTGGCCAACGGGGCGTTAGGATTTGGATCTCTGTTAAGGCTCGCCGTTTCGTGTCGTGTCTTATAAAGCGGGAAAGTTAAATATATATTTTAAAATAAGCTTAAGTTTGAGAAGGGATTTGGCAGAGTAAACACCTTACAGATAAATCTAATTTAAGTTAATTTAATTACCCACAGCACATACCTACCAAAATTTTCTAGAGAGAATAACTAATTTTTTTTGAGAACTAAGAGGAGAAGTTAATTTACGTTGGAATATTTAACAGGTTTGTGGCTGATGATGAAATCGAGTCTGTAAAAATTAATGAGACATTTAATTAAAATGACGCAAACTTTGAATATAGATCCTTTTATCATTTTATGACCTACGATGCTCAAATCCCAGAAAATTACATTGAACTTTTATTAATTTTATTCATAGAAGTTTACCAATGTGTATATTTATTTAAAGCTTTATAACTTTTAATCCTATTCAGGCTTTCAGTTATATGCCGAGTTAGGTATATATTGGTTGCACTACATTTGCAACAAGTCAAGGCATCTTACATTTATAGTGATCTACCAGGCACCTCATTTATTCGGCTAGTTTCACGCATGCGTATTTAGAGGAAGCTACACATTGTTATTACAGAAATTCTTGGCGCTACTTCGCAAAAATACCCTTCACACAAAACTGAACGTATCCTTTCCATACCAACGCGGTACCAGAAGTTCCCAACAACGTCTTTTGTTGAAATGTATAAATAAACCTCATCCGGGGAGCGTGTAAATACGGCATGGTCAAAATTCTGCTATTTGGCAGAATTTTAAGGCGGAACCCTCAGGTTCTTGTCATATGTGATTTGTGACACGGGATCATAAGTTTTTCACGGTTAATTGAGCACTTTTTAAACAACGTTTGAAAAATGTCACTGCCCCTAATTGCGTGTATTTAAACAGGCACTGTGATTGCCGTGCGCCCGGTGATGTTGGTAACGACGGAGGGATAATAGTTCCATGCTTTAACGTTGATTTATAAGTGTAAGGTGTACAGTCAAGAATGCTAAAATGATTAAATTTATTTTCTTCTTCTTTAATGCACGTAAGTCTAAGAATTATAAATTTGTGAAATATTTACTTTTATAATAATTTTATAGTTTTACGTGAATAAAGTGATCAGGCCTATATCAGTGCTAAAATTGACGTGTGGCGGCAGGATACACAATGTTCATACAAGTATATCTTAAGCAGAGCTTTCAGAAGTGCTCACTTTACCGTGAACAGACTTTATATACTATGATGTAGCGGCGTGGGAATTAATTTGTGGTAGATATAGGAGTGCCCTGAGAAAAAGGATGTTTGTGCACAAAACACGAGCGGGCCAGGATACAGTGTACTTTTTTTTTGTAATAGGAGGATCATCCAATGATCGCTGAAGTTTCCGCGCTCAATCTAGAAGATCGTGGAAACTACACAAAGGTTTCGCCTACCCGCCGCCGTTGCGAACGCGACCCGAGACAATGGAGAGTTTCCCGAAGGCTGGCTGGCAATCGTGCACGCGATCGAGGGCCGGCGTTCGCAGAGCTGCCCGAGAGTGTGGATTAGCGACGTCTCTTCAAAGGGAATCGAAGGTTGAGGAGGGGACGGGGAGGGACGAAGGAGCGGGAATTCGTGCGAAATGAATGAGCGATGAATGTGATGAAACCGGAAGTGCGACAAGGAAACTAAAACTTGGATCGTGCAACGTATAGCGTCTTCCGGTGCACGCAGATTTCACTACTCACTAATTTAGCAAAGGTCGTCCATCAGTGGGAGCGATGAATGTGATGAAACCGGAAGTGCGACAAGGAAACTAAAACTTGGCTCGTGCAACGTATAGCGTCTTCCGATGCACGCAGATTTCACTACTCACTAATTTAGCAAAGGTCGTCCATCAGTGGTTCAGATACTTACGAACGCTTATGATCGCTGGCCAGTCGTTTTCTAGACATGCTGGGGTAGCGCGCTGACAGACGAGAATACTGGGTTTACTACAGTTCGCGGAGTTTGGAAAGTGCCAGTAAAATCAGACATTGGTAGGCGATTAAAACTATGTTGGTTGTAAAGTCCTTTGAATATATGTTGAAGACGGTAATTTTAATAAGCAGTCGTCCTTGAAAAATTTCCACGAAATAGCAAAAACAGAATACCTTTAATGTTTAATTGGTTTGTGTTGTGATGTGTATTCATGTTTGTGTCTATAATATACACAAATACTTCTTACAGTTATGTGAAAATCAAAGTTTTGTACGTAAAAAGTCTTTCAAATAATGAGATATACTAAATTAAAAGTGTAAAATTCACTTTTGGTATTAGTTTATTCTACCCTAATGAATATCACTGGTAAGTGTTCCAAAACTACCGATTCACTGACAAGTAGAAATATTTACCAGTAACACTTATAAATGTTTCCTCAAGCACCGACGTACGCGGCTAAAACGTGATTTCGGTTCTGACCAGCGATAAGGGAAGCCGGCCGTTTATTTCCGATATATAACTAAGAAATATATAATGTTGTCTGCTTCTGTGTTTTTACTATCGCCAATTTTAAAATTAAATTCCAAGTGCACTTGTGGAGATCCTTTCTTGCTGTCATGATGGTTTTACTGTTGCCAGGGGCGCATATTACGTGTTGTTGTTGTATATATACAGTTTATTCATTATTTCGTGATATGGTTTCAATTTTTGTTTTAATTATCTATTAAATTATGTTACGTATTCTTTATTGTTTTGCCACATTTAAATTTAAAACTGCGTGCAAATTGTGGCAGGTTTCACTTAAACTCTAATAATTTATAGGTGACTAGGCGCGCAAGAGTGAAGCATGGGACCTTTACGTAATTTGTACGTTTTATTTAATGTATAAGTATTAGCGTTTTTGATTTCATTGACAACTTTACAGCCTGAAAGCTACGTAAACTTTGAAAATCAGTTTATATTTATATATTTTTTACAGTTGTAGGAGCTGTTCACGTTGATGAATGTGCTCTAATAGTTTATCTACCATAAAAAACAGGAAAGTGATTAATTTACACTAAATACACACACCTATTAAAATTAGTCAGATTAGAAAATTTACAAGGTTAGTTTAGGGCAGTTTGAGGAAGACTTCTCTGATGTATATGAAAAATATTTAGGACACATCGTTTGGAAAATTAGACCTAAAATTTTATTAGACTAATTATGTTATTTGAGAATATTTGTTTATTAGTAAATAATATTAGTGTAATTTAGCAATTTACTAGTAAATTATTTGCAGGAACATATTATTTTAGCGTACTCTCTTTGCTTGGCTTTCGACTAAAATAATGGCTCACTCTAAGAAGTTCTATTGCGTTTAGTGGTATGAAAATAACATTTGTGCATTTCAAAAACAGCACTGTTAACTTGAAATATATTAGGGATATTTTAGGCCTTGAGTGTGGCCCCACTGAAATGTATATAGTATATGGGGTATGTCTGATTATTTGGGAGTAGTTGTTAACGAACCAAGTTGTCATATAGGTAACTCGTATATTGTAGCGGAAGTAATAGGAAAACTTGTAGTATAATGACCACAATAACAAGAGATCAGTAATAATCAACACTATGATTATAATAAAAAATATTCTAGTACTGAGCAAACTGCCAACCAATAAAGCTGTTCAATTATTGAGGAGCGTTTAATTATTGCATTTGAAAGTTTAGTGAAGAAACATAAGCAATCAATGTTCAGATATAAGAATATACGCAGCTAAGTTTCAAAACGATCAACTCAGAATATAATTATAAATACAGCTAACATTTGGCAGCGTAAGTTAGTCTTTTCACACTAAGTAAAATATTTTTCAATGTCCAATAAACAAAAATGTTTCACGTGGTTTTACTCCTTACTCAGCAAATACGTTTTCTTGCCTCGGCTGCTCAGGTTGATAAAATATTGAGGTAAAAGCATTAGATGTCTTTTTCTGAAGAAATTGAAAGCAAATTTTACAAGGAAGGCTTTATATAAAGTGTTGTACAGAATTCTTGAAGACTAAATTGGAGAAATAATATTATATCGGGCTGCTGCCATCTGCAACTTATTTCAGTCTTTACTTATCTGTAACTGTAGTTATTCTGGAGCAAGAAGTTCAAGTACTATAATATATCAATTTGATTGCTATCAAACAGGACATGCATCAACTCAGGGAGCCCTTTTCTGCAATCTGACAATATGGGTATTCTTCTTTTACGCTACTCGCATACCGGCGGCATAAAATAATGTCCTGAATAAATCTTGCCTATATGATCCACAATAAATAATAACTTTTCAATATATTTTCGATGAGCTTCAGGACTCAATATGCCCACTTAAAAGTTCCAAGAACAGAGATAATTTTCCAACACAGTCCAGTTAAAATTTTTCGTAGCACAATAGGAAAAACACTTCAAAAAATTCCCTAGCCAAATATTACATATTGTACTATGCTTCTAAATATCGAAAAACGTTTACATTAAAATGGATTTATTTTATAAATCTGTTTAACACTGCTATCTTAAAAAAGTTGCATTAAAACATTAAATTAATTTAACAATTCTGAAAATATTTCAATCTGTGGTCATACTCAACTTTAGTACTGCAATTAAAGATGTAAACAATAAAATAAGCCAACATTTGCAAAACATTACAAGCTCATAGAGTAACTGAATAACATATAATTCTGCCAATAGAACTGTCATGGAAATATTAAATATAAACAATAAATTTGCAGCGAAAATAAAAAAATAATAATTTGGCAGAAATACTAGATTGTCATGCGTTACACGCCTATTTCGATAGCGCGCTTTTAAATATGTATTTGTAATTATAAAAACCCGTTTTAAGTCATTATTACTAAGCAATTTCTGTAAACTCAAGAAAATTTAATTTTTAGTGAAANAATTATAAAAACCCGTTTTAAGTCATTATTACTAAGCAATTTCTGTAAACTCAAGAAAATTTAATTTTTAGTGAAATTTTTTACCCCACAATTTTAAAAAAGTTTCTCAATTATACATTTACCGTAGCTTATCGACCTTTAACGCATCCATATTTTTATCTCTTCCGGTTTCGTGATGTTATTTGTGATATACTTTAATTGTCAGTTTCTTTGAAGCATGCAAAAATATTTTATTATAACCGTTTTATGACTCCTATATTTGCTGGAGTAATTTTTTAAATTTGAATACAAGNCATGCAAAAATATTTTATTATAACCGTTTTATGACTCCTATATTTGCTGGAGTAATTTTTTAAATTTGAATACAAGCGTAAATATGATAAAAAAAAGTGCGCATATATTTAGCGGGATGCATGTTTTTATACTTGATTTCTATACGTAATGAGTTGTCATTTATCGCCAAACCACTGTTCCTGGTTTTGCCAATTAATGGACTAAAGTATTATAACAGGAGAACACAATCAAATTGGTTATTCGATGGTACTGTAAGCCAATTTAAATTCGCGGTCTAACCAACATCACTGCTAATAAACAACAATAATTATGGTGAGACAGGAATCATACACCTTTGGATTCCGTATGGACTCGGAAAATTATAATACCAATTTTAATTTTTAGAGTAAATCACGTATGATTTTCCGTAGCAGGTGCTTGCAGTTGCTTTATCATTATTACACAAAATTGGATTCCTGCATTTCTTTCAAGTTCTTTTTCTTTAAGAAACCTTCATCGATTTGAATGTGTAACTTGCCAATACTCGTGTGTTGGTAACAATACAAATTCAGAACACTTTCATAATAGCATTTTTTAGAACGTATACCGACAATTAAGTTTAATGTCATCATGTCACTTGACTTGTACGTACGTAGTTTAATTCACGAATTATTAAGGATAGTTATTTTAATAACATTGCGAAAAAGTTCAAGTTCAACGAAAATCGTAGTCGGTTTTTTATAAAACATGTTTGTGAAAATTAATGATTAACCGTACTGATTGTGTATACGAAGTGATAAAGATCACTTTGATTTCTACATCTTCGAATCGACGTTCTCAAACACTTCAAGTAGAACAATATTGAAAGAATACTAATATTCAAATTTTTTGATTTATTCGAAAAAAAAAAGCACAACTTAAAATCATATTTACATACCCTTCCAATTCAAAAATACTAATAATATTGTAGATAATACACGCTTACAGCTTAATAGTAATGCCATATAACCAGCCAAATATTGTTTACGTTCAAACGTTGTTTTGCACTTGACGTATTAACCCACTTTTTGCTGTAGCAGGTGGAAGAATGGAAATTGCGGACGGGGTAATCGAGTGAGGCATGCGGTTAACCCTGATAATTAGAAGTGAGGGGTACATCTGATGTGACGCATCCTTGAACGGGCAATGCTAATATTACCGGGACAAAAATGTGCAGATATTTAGAAATATTTTACCAACATATACAAATTGTGTGAAATTAAAAAGATTTTTCAAGAACCAACAGTACCACAGTTTTATGACATACATATTTTTTCCAGACATGGAAACGGTAAATAAATTGTAGGTCGTAGCGAACTTCTGCCAGGAGTTTTCCTTGAAAATCTTCCAGAGATGAAGGTAAAGATGTTAAAGAGTGGAATCTCTTTACGTATGTCGCTTGTACGTAAGAAAACTAAGTGAGAAAGGAAGAGGAGTAAGATGATGTCGAACGGTAGTGAAGTTACTGCCACCTTCAGTGTTCATTTTCTTTTCATACTATGCAATTTGGAGCGCTATCGTTTCTTATTTATGCTCAGAATAATGTCAGCTGGGGCTAAGGAGGAGAAATGGAATCTCCGATAGTTCAAAAAATATTTGAAAGACGCGGGCTTTTGCGTGATGTCACATTCTTAGTGAGGTGATCCTAGCTGCTTCAAGTTACAGTTTCTTTATTCCACACGCGTTTACGTAAGCCGCGGAAAGCCATGGAAAGTTCTAACCATGCACGGATTCTCGTAACGTAAAATCACAATCAGAATTTCAACTACTTAATATATTTTGATGTGGGTTAGATTTATTTACAATATAGATAGCTGGTAGCTATAATGCACCAATGGTTCACACAGTCGATACGTTTCGATTTCAAAACTGCCAACTTTTTGGAGAATAATTAGGGGTGTAAACCACAAAATCAGTGAATATGTCAAAATAATTGTTTTTAAATTAACTTGATAATATTATTTACAACTCTATGATATTGAAATTTAAATATCGCGAAGAGAAATGACTTTTTTTATAAACACAATTTTTTAACAGAATCTTTTAAGAATATGAAATTCTGTTAAAATTAAGAAGTGAACTCGCCTTGCAAAGCCATTCATTGTATGTCTGTCATCTTAGCTCATATTTGCAACCGCCAACTCCTAAAATAGGAACATTTATTGAATGTAGCTACCAGTCCACTGCTTGAAAGGTTTTTGAAGGCCTTGATGTCGACAGTGGGATAGTTTTAAACAGAAGAACGACTCGAAAAATCAGCAACGGAAGAAGGAATAGGCTATGGCCATTAGGAAGGAATTTTTTTTGCTATTTACTTGCTGAGATTTTTGGAAATAATTTAGATACTTAAATAAGGATGGCTGTACCGGGAATGGAACCCGGGTCATGCCGAATATAAATTCATAAGACATTGTTTTCGAAGCTTACTTTCAATAATAGAACTGAATTAATTCAGAATTTTAGTGTACCGTCCATTGCTTAATGCCACTACAATACAGTATAAAAGTGGGAAGAAAATTAATGCATTAAAAATATATAATATAATTTTAATGCATTCATTTTCTTCTCCCTTTTATACATTGCAGTGGAACTAAGCAATGTATAGTCCTTATATATATATATATATATATATATATATATAGTGTGTGTATGTGTGTATACGCACACATGCACTCAACTAAAGCAAAATTATCAAAAAAATAAAAAATTCGAAAATATGTTATATGTTTTATTGTAATATTACTTTTATTTTCTGTATTTTAAAGTCAATACAAAATGGACGAACAATGCTTAAACAATGAACATAGCTTGTTTGCACAAAACATTTTTGACAGCGTATGATAGAGGTTCTGTGTTTGCGTANATGCTTAAACAATGAACATAGCTTGTTTGCACAAAACATTTTTGACAGCGTATGATAGAGGTTCTGTGTTTGCGTAATTGAACCATCAGCATGAAGCGAAAATCGCACTCGCTTAGATCCATTGTTTCCACAGGTCTCGCCTGCGGGTTACATTTTAACGTGTGTTCTCTTGTTCCTCCGCGTGTTTGTACACGCGAGGCAGCCATACAGAAGCCGCCCCGAGTTCCAGTCGAGCTGGGCGCCTGCGGAGCCGTGGGTGAGCAACCACTCCACCACGCAGGTACGTTAGGTGGTATACATNATGCTTAAACAATGAACATAGCTTGTTTGCACAAAACATTTTTGACAGCGTATGATAGAGGTTCTGTGTTTGCGTAGTTGAACCATCAGCATGAAGCGAAAATCGCACTCGCTTAGATCCATTGTTTCCACAGGTCTCGCCTGCGGGTTACATTTTAACGTGTGTTCTCTTGTTCCTCCGCGTGTTTGTACACGCGAGGCAGCCATACAGAAGCCGCCCCGAGTCCCAGTCGAGCTGGGCGCCTGCGGAGCCGTGGGTGAGCAACCACTCCACCACGCAGGTACGTTAGGTGGTATACATCCCCTATGCTCAGGGGGACCGAAAACCTCTCGTACACCTTAATAGACTGTTCCAGCATTCCAGGAACACTATGCCACCCGCAATAACACTATTTTCTTCAAGGATAATTTATCTAAGCTGCTATCAATTAAGTAGTACGAATTTAAAAATTAAAATTTCATCATACTTGAGGCACAATCGTTCTTATTTAAAAAGGGTTATCTGAAATCAGGTATAATTAATGGTTTCGTTATAGTATTTACAACATCCCTAATCGTCATACGTAATAACAAATAACTAAAGTATTCTCACAATCTCACAAGCAAAATATTTCATGAAAAGCCGTAACAGTTCAACAATATCCTGTGACTAAACTTAAAGGAGCTTAGGATTATATTGCGATCACGATAGCAATAAATATCAAAGAACTAAAAATTTGAGATACCGTTTCATTTCAACTTCTAGCGCGTGATTATTTTTGTTTAACCACACGTCAAAACCACTGTTTTGCTGTTTTTGAACACGATAAAAATAATAAGCAAGGAGAAAATATATCACGTGTCACCTCAAGATGTCCACGTAATCACACACAGATAAGTTCCCACGTCTTAAAAATTTTTCAATACAAGAAAATGTTTCATATTTCCGAAATTTTGTAAAACAAATTTTACTCACCGCACCAAGAAATGAATTTACTCAAAACTTTTAAGCTTTATTTGTTTTAGTTTTTAGAAGCTTTTTGGGTTATTTTTTATGGTATTTTCCAAAAATAATAAAATTGTATTTTTCAAACACCCTGTTTTTTTGTTTTGCGGCAATGAACATGAAAATGGTGCACGTTAAAAAATGGTAAGGATGAAACTGACAACCCACAGACTGGAAGGAACTTCAGACAAAGACGAGATGTATGAACCGGTGCTTGACCAGGATGACTCGCGGTGCATGGTGGTTTGCCATTCCTTCCCACTGCATCATGGACGTGGAAGAACCACTAAAGTACCCCAAGTACCGGTGCCGGAGTCGAGACTGGATCCCCGGGATACGTAAAACAAAACCATACCCGTCACGCTACAGAAGGTAGGCGGTTAGAAAGTAGTGGCTCTGCGTAGGTAACCTCGCAGCAGAGACGTGATGGCGTGACGGTTGCTCTGACGTAGGCCTACCTGTTCTCTGATCGGCCGCGCGACGTTCTGGGAATGGGCCTTGTGTCTGAGTGGCCACTGCATGCTGGGAGATGTTTCCTGCTGGCTGGGTTACCGGCTGGCAAGTAGGGTTATCAGGCGATGATTCCTGGATATAGTTCCAATGTTTTGCTGGTTAGTGACGACTGGAGTTCGCGTCTTAAGCTGCTGCGTCGGCTGTGTTCGTAAGTATAGACTGTTCACGGTAAGCCGAGCACTTTTGAAAGCCCCGCTTAGCATCTGTTTGTATGTACTTTGTGTATATATAAAATTAACATTTTAATGCGCCTGGTCGCTTTATTCATGCATCGGTAAACTAAAACTGTGAAATTATTATAGAAGTAAATATTTCAGAAATCTACTAATTCTCACACATAGATGCAGTAAAAAAAATAGAGAGCAAGAGGAATCTCTTCAGTTTTCACAAATGTTGACATTACACTTTTATTTCAACACTAAGACATGGAACTACGTTCCCTCCACCGTTGCCAACTTTACTGGCCGCATGCCACTCAGCGCGCGCGTTAAAATATATGCAGAGAGGACTAGTGGTATTTTCCAAAAGGTTGATTTCAAAAGTGCTCACTTTATCGTGAACAACCTTTGCTCTGTAGTAGTGGTAATTTGTTTGTTGGAAAACCCTCGCCCCTGTGTGGTTAGCCGTATCGGCAACCGAGCTTGGCACGCCCGTGCTGCTGGCTGCGTGCACATACAATACAGGGACAGGTGTTGGACATTCTTTAGTATGTACTCTGTAGTAGTGGCAAGTAGTAGTGGCAACTGTTTGTTGGAAAACCCTAGCGCCTGAGAGGTTCGCCGGACCGGCAACCGAGCTCAGCAGATGTGTACCACGGAGTGCGTGCATCTGCAGGGGCAAGCATTGAACAGCCTTTACTCTGTAGTAGTGGCAAGTGTTTGTTGGAAAACCCTCAGCCCCGTGGGTCTCGCTGTGTCGGCAACCTAGCTCGGCAGTCGCGTCCCGCGGGCTGCGTGCAGACATTCTGCAGGGGCAGGCGTCTTCCCGCGGCGGCGGGCGACGATGCTCTCTCGGGAAGATCGATGCAGGCGGGGCGCGCTATGATCGAGCGCTGAGGAAACATCTAGGAGCGGGGCCCCGGCCATTCATCATCGGGCGCCGGCGCTCCGACAGCACCGAAATTCACTAACGCCGCAAACCTCTCTTGTCTGGCACGGCGCGCCTCTGCCGGTTCCGCCGACCCGGGAGCATGGCGGCGCGAATACCACTTAACAATACATCTCTAATTAGACCTTCGATAGCAGGAAAAAGTTGCAGGGCAGGTTCGAACAATAATCCTTGCTGTACTCATCTGAAGTTGGTAATAGGCTACAGTGAGTGGTTCCATTGTTTTAGTACATTTTTTTAAAAATTGTTAATAATACGAGATTGTAATAATTTCTAGTAAAAAAAAAAAAACACATGAGTGATTACTGTAGATCCAGTGGTACAACGGGAACATTGCACGCCATTTTAGAACCTTGCGTGTAGGTGCGCCGGGACAAAAGATACGCGGGTTGGTATCGCCCTTATCGCTCCCTCGCTTGTGTGCCTTGAATGACCTAAACAGCTCCAAGTATTAGGATTCTTAAGAAATCAGCTAATTTCTGGGGTTGTTTCTTTTCACATGAATCACTTGAATACAAATGAAAGCCCAACCAATGCACTGACCATTTATACATCTTGTACGCGATACTACTGCCATCTGTATATTTGCATATTGCTATCCCATGACTTTTGTCACCTCAGTGTAAACTTCGTGCTAAAGTAGTTATGTATAGGTGTTCAAAATGAAATGCACATTAAGGCGATTCGTATTAAAATGAAACAACTTCAAACTTTGAGAGAACTTTTCACGTCGTATCACCACTCTCCATCCATGCTTTCCATACACGCTTGATATATCTATATCTCAGGGTATTGTTGAATAATTTTTTTTAAATAATTGGAAGAAATATATTTCAAACTCGTGTTGTTTCAAGCCAGTAATAGGAGAAAAGTCAACTTTTAAAAATACGGGATCAGGAGGCAGCCAAAGTGCTGCCATCTGTTGAGAAACGCATTCGGCTCACAAAAGCGTAGCATCATGCCATGCGCGCCATCTGTCTGTCTCCAGAAGCACTAACCAACCAGATCTCCCGAAGCACTAACCAGCCATAAAAATATAGCTTTATTGTGTAAAATAACAAATTTACGAATATATACCAATGGTTTCATTTTTCCGTGAGCTGTATATAATTTTTTAAGTAACATGTATTTCTGTGTACAGCGATTTTGGTTACTAGTAACTTCCTTTCGGGGCCGGTAATCGTTACGTCTAAGTCCATTATACACCATGTTTTTCTCCCGCCCGCTTTGTCGTTGGTGAGTTGGCAAAGTGCGTTGTCAAGCAGGTTCGCAAAATTATGTCTATTTCAGTTCTTAACATATTAGCTGTAACGTCCAAAGTGTGATAAGAACTACAATTACCATCTCGCAAATGTTTACCCAAATTCTCTGTCTCGGATAAATTAAAAAATAGCTAGCAAATATTAAATTTTTTGCAAGGTTTTATATTTTTACTTTTGTAACCTACGAATTTTTTTAGACAGATGTCAGTCTATATATACCTTAAAATTTGTTTAGCATTACAGTACAATGGCAAGTGGATTAGCTGACAGGGTGTTGATAACAAATACAGCCTCCACTTTACGCACCAGCTGATGGCGAAAGGATATATAAACCAAAAGTAAACATTGGGGTTACTTTCGTTGAACTGTCAAAATCTTGCCGAGTTACACGAGGCAGAGAGTGCCTGATTGCCAGTAGTAAGAGTTAACACGAACAACGAAGTCGCGCATTACAATATAGTGTTAAGTAAGAGAAAACCTGTATCAAATGTTGCGTGTATATTGTGAAACAGACCACCCTGTTCATCTATCCAACCCTCGCACACACACGGCCTTCGGCGTGGGAACTCAACACTTACAGGTATCACACTGAAAGCGACTACAGCGCTTAGATGCTAGTTATTTACATAAGTTTGTAGTGGAGTAGAGACCATCCGCGGTATCTTCACAATTTTCTAACTAAACCTTTGAAAAATCACCTCCATGTATGACGTGTTTGGTTGTTTTATAAATATGTCACATATCACAAAATGTTATACGTCTGTTTACATAAAAAGTATTTTATGTTTAATTAAATTGAATTTTTAATTTTATTTTATCTATACATCCGAATATTTCATTTATAATTATCATGAATACCTAAACACAGAGAGAAGATGGGTGTTTTGTCAATGCCTAATAAGAAACAGTTCTCATTCAAAATATTATCAAACTGAGTGCCAGAATGCAAGGGCGGGGGAAACGAGAGATCCCCGAGAAAACCCGCTGACCAGTGGCATCGTCCGGCGTGATTCCCACATGCGAGAATCCGGGGGGCGACCGGGCTGGGTGTCGAACCCGGTTCGCCTTGTTGGGAGGCGAGTAGTCTAACCACTACACCACCACGATCCCCGCAGGTAACCATGGAAGGACTGTATCATCTTTAGAGCGTGGAGTCAAAAGCTTCCGAAAACACGTACAGGTGGGTGCGGATTCCTAAAATCACAGCGCGAGAGATGTCCTACAGTCTGCCTCACGAACCAATGCACTTTTTTTGACAGTTCTGAAGGGACTCCTCTTTACAGCAGTTTACATAGAAACATAGGTGTCTCCCCCTGGCACAGGTGATGTACACATAAACACACTGGCAATCCGCCGAGTGCGTCAACAGAAAATATTTTGTCACAGAAATAACTCTACACAATACTGCTTTCCCAAAAGTGAAAAAAAGTGCACGCGTAAGCGAGACAGACTATAGCAGCGGGCGTGAACAAGCATCTCGTCGGGTTCTCGCGCGAAGTGGTGAAGGAACCCGCGTTCGGGCTCTTCCGGTAGAGGACGCTTCAAGGACACCCTCACCAGAGCCGCCACTTCCCCTCGCACTCTTCTTTCCTCGAGCGGGGAGGGAGAAGAAAGGAAAGAAGAGGCCCCGGAATAAAGGAGGGAGAAACAATGGACGCTCGACTCGTCGCGTGCACCGCCGCCAGGAAACTGCTTCATCAAGAGTCTCCCCAAACCTCTCTTGCTGCAGGGGGCGAAAATGGGTGCGTCGAGCCGTCCCGATAAGCCGCCCTGGGGGGAGGAAGGATTTCAGGCGACCGTGGGCGCCCCGAGATAGGCGCGTCGGGACGGCTGGCGCCCGTTTCTCGCCACGGGGGCGCGCTTATTAAATTAGAGGCACGACCACCCTCTGCCCCTTTTGATGCTTCCAAGGTTTCATTAAACTGCCGACCCCGAGCGCGATCGCTGCCGACGCCGTCCGAGCTGGCTGCGAGTTTCCGGAAGATAACCAGACCCGTGTGGGTTCGATCCTTCGCCAGTGCGACAATCCACAAATAACTACACACAAGTTTGAACCTTTTCTATTTTAGGAAAAAATACAAAATGCTGAATGGCAAACAACTCATAAAAGGCTAGTAAAATATAAATATCAGCCGCCTTTAGATAGCGATCACAATGAGTAACAGAATTATTAATGATTTATACAATTGTTACGATTCATTAAAACGCATCACTAGTATCGGAGCACCAAAAGAAAAAAAATTACTATATATATATATATAAAGTGCATCTCGGCTCCATTACAACAAGAATTTAATTTACAACGATCTAAAATTTATTTCGCCAATACAACAGATAAAAAATTACTATCATTTATTGACTTCTTGACTTAGAATTATGCACAGCACCCATTTAACTTTAAAACACTACAGAAAGGATGGCAGCAAGAATTGCGCACAAAAGCCTCAATTTCTAGTAAAATAATATTTAAAACAATTAAAACCGTTACGGTGGGAGGCAGTCGTTTGGGATCCGTCATAGCTCAGACCGATAAAAGTTTTACAAAACGATCAGCAAACAATTAAAAGGATTAACTCCATAACGACGACGTCGTGGGAACTGTGAAATAGCAAACGTTATTTAAACTTGGGCGGCGCACACTTACGAACACGACACGTTAATAAAGGACACACAGTAACGCGACACCATAGCTAAGCCGAAACGTAATTAAGAAGGGCAGCCAAAGCCAACATTTTGAAATCGACTAGCACTACTGAACACCCAAGGTACTACACCACTTGCCGCACCAGGTCACATAGAATTAAGCGTGACACATCGATGTAACGTAAATAAGTTTATTAAAGGCTGGTCACAAAAAACTGTTGAAGATCTACATTGTGTAATATTCTACCATGTATAAGATTACCACTGTGATGGGTCTGATCACTTTAATGTGTCGGTCAAGTGAAACTAAGAAATTTTTAGAAAAAATAACTATTTAACAAATTTATTAACTGAATACTCTCGCACAGGAGATTTTGCTGACAGTTAATAGCCGGTATTTATGTAAACAGTGTCCTAAGAACGTGTCTAAACCACGTGAATTTGATGTATTTAACCACGAGAATAAAACCTTTGTGTCAAGAAATTCGTTACTGGGCTCTTAGGATATTTTAGAAACAGGCACTCTAAGATTGCTANGAATAAAACCTTTGTGTCAAGAAATTCGTTACTGGGCTCTTAGGATATTTTAGAAACAGGCACTCTAAGATTGCTATTATAGCAAATTTTTTCCAAGTAGTATTTGCTCCTACAAAGTCAAAGTTTTGCATAGCGGAGAATAATACAGATTCACTGCGTAAAAATGAGATCAACACAAAGCTGACAAAATCTTTTGTTACGTATGATTGCCTTGTCTTCGGTTTCTCTAGATGCTCTTCCGAAAAAATATATGCATACTCTTACAACATGTTTAGCTCTAATGTGACTTTCAAAAGTTCTTAAGGTTATCAACTGANGAAAAAATATATGCATACTCTTACAACATGTTTAGCTCTAATGTGACTTTCAAAAGTTCTTAAGGTTATCAACTGAAAGAAAAACGAACAGAGAGAGCAGAAAACATTGCGTTGTTTAAACATAAGATAATTATATATTTAAAAAAAAGTAATGGTTGGACGTCTTAAGACGTACAGAGAATAAAGACGATGGGATCTCCCAATGTTACAAACTGACGGTGCTCGGAAGTATTTTAGAAACGCCGTAGGCTAAGCTGGAACCACTTCCATTCATGTCTTCTCGCAATACGAATCACCGATCACCCACGACTGCCTTAAAACGAAAGAATTAAAACACATGTAAGTTCATGAACATTACTTGCTTTTAAATTTGTCAATGAGAAATACACTGACAAGAGGTAGGGTTTCATTAGCTGAACGCGGATTTCATACATATCACTCACCTCGGAAGATAATAGGGAACGTGGGAGAAAGTTGAGCGTGAGCCAAATCGCAGAGAGTGGAAAGGGAAGGAGGGTGCAGTTAGCTGGTAGAGTGAAGGGGTTCGCATCGGCAGTATGTTTCCGCAGCGTACCAACCTGCTAGGCCCGCTCGTTATACCTCGATAGCAACGGTTCTGAGCCGAGGGAGTGTCCGAGGGAAGGCCACTATTGCTACATTAAGGTGGCCACTCGCGTTCTCCGTACGTGCCCACAGGGATAAACTGGCCTGGCATCCCCTTCCTAGCTGCTCCCACATATACGAATGAGTAGTGGTAACAGGGAGTTCCTAGACCAGTGGGCAATCGGCTAAAAGGGCTACCGCCCCAGTCTCTCCCCCNGGGGTAAACGGGTCGCATCGGGTCAACGGCACATGTAGGGATCTCCGCCGTTCTGGCGTGTTACGGCGAATTACGGGATCACATCCTGAGGACAGGAAATTTTTCGCGGGCCTCTTCAAGAGACTGGAGAGAGGTTTTGCGGCTTTAGGTATGTACTTTCCGAGAACAAATATTGTACTTCTTGTGTTGTTGTGACTGCGGCAGAACCAGCAAGGATGCGGTCAGTTTGGTTGCCGCCAAAACATGTCCAGGAAACAGCGGAGTCCGCTACGCAACAACAACACACGCAGGAAATTCCTGAGATTCAGGGATAAGTGGGACTGACTGACAAAATGCGATTGCCACCGAATTATCAACATCTCGTGGCCATAGCCTCGCTCGAGACCTGAATGAGGACCAATGAGAAATGAGGCGACAGGCCGAAGGGGGCTCATACGAGAAGTGTAAATCAGGAACAAGGACGAGGTAACAGTCAGCAGTCGGTAACGGGACACACCCGGGGATCTGGGAGTTTGTGTCAGTGTTTACTCTTCTCCTTTCCGCTACCCCCCCCCCCTTATGATCTTTTCCTTTGGAATTAATTAGACTTCTAGCAGAATTTCTGTAGTCACTCTGCAATAGCAAATCTTGGAGATGTTCATTGTAAGTAAAAGAGATAAGTAAAAGGTCTAAAGAAATAAACCTTAATGTCAGTTAGTTACCCATAATGACGTCCTGACCCACTCTGTTAATTAAACCCGTCAGCTACAGGGGCCGCGGAGACTGAGCGGATAGACTGCTCACCTCCCACCAAGGCGAACCTGGTTCAATTCCCGGTCGGGTCACTCCCGGATTTTCGCAAGTGGGAATCATGCCGGACGATGCCGCTGGTCCACAGGTTTTCTCGGCGTTTCTCCTTTCGTTCCGGTCTTGCATTCCGGCGCTGCTCCATACTCACCTCGCTTCACCTCATCGGCTCTCAAGACCTCGCTGTTAAGAGCCGCCCAAATCTCTTCACTCACTCACCCATCAGCTATATAATATAACAATATGGATGTTATAATGGACCTAAGCAACAAAACGTTTAGGTGCCGAATGCGAACATGGACGTTTACCGTCGTGCGGTACACGTACGGATTTGTTTGTCTTTACGTCACTACGAGTCCTCTCACCGGAGGTGGGCAATTTCAACAGACTTGCCGAGAAATTTTCTTAGAGATCTGG
The DNA here is from genome assembly GCA_002778355.1 of Clitarchus hookeri. Classification (NCBI taxonomy): domain Eukaryota; kingdom Metazoa; phylum Arthropoda; class Insecta; order Phasmatodea; family Phasmatidae; genus Clitarchus; species Clitarchus hookeri. The sequence goes on along the minus strand of NQII01002400.1, from coordinate 159,215 downwards.
CGACGGGAGGATTTTTGGTAATATTCTGTGGCGATTCTAGCCGCTTAGAGTTCCCGTACATGGTTGCCGAGGGCGCGTTTAAGCAGGACGAATCTGCAGATGTAGTTGAAGCAGGCAATAGTGGCTGTGCTGCTGAATTATGAACGTAATTTTGGCACTTACTAGTAGGGAAAAAACGTATTACGTATATTCTAGAGAAATGACTACATTTTGGAAAACTTAGAGTTTCGAAAAAGTTGAGAGGTGTTGGTTTCATAGTTTTATACTTACTATATCAGTTCACTGAAAATGTGCTTTCTAGATGCAAATTTACACTGTTTGCGCTGGGAAGGGCCTCCTCAACAAAAACATTTCAAAACAAATTAAGTGTGCACATGTTTTTTTTTCCGCACAGAATAAAAATGCCATTAATCAAGATTTTGTGTAAGCGGTATTATACGTATTAAAATCATTTTATTTTCAATATAATTTATTTGTCTATTAATAGAGAACAGAAGTTCCCAAGGCAATAAACGCTAACTTGCTTACGATGTGAATAACTGCTGTGGAATATACTAGTAAACAAGAATTAATAGAATTGACGTTAGCTGTAATAGAGTCCTATAACTTCACTGAATACTGTTTAATTTGAGTGGACACATTGGGAGCGTTAAAAGATTTTGTAGAATGCTTCTAAATATTGCATACATTGCATTGCGATAAGTTATGCTGTGGAAGGAACGGCTTCTAAGGCTCCGAATATTTTCCTGCGACACTCTTAATCTCTGATACTTCCTTACTTATTTTATAGCTCTTCTTGAATATAATTTCCAAAATTATACGATAAATATTAGTAAATATTATTGGCTAATAAAGTTTATTAATTTTTTGAGTTTAATTTATTTTTTTTAAGGTGAAATTAAAATTTTTATTAATTTTCTTTATAAGATTCTTTGAAATGTAAAATAAAAACTACAATTACATACCCTATTATTTTATATGTAAATTTTAGCAAGGGTAGTAATAGTTATGTTCTTTAAACCTCAAGAATTTGGCGGTGTTTTGTTTCAGAATAACAAGATCGTTGACACTCGTCCTGACGTATCTCTTTACTAGAATGCGTAGCTATGCTACACTACATCTCTGTGTGTTTTCCGACACGCAATTCTCGCATTAGCTGCGGCAAACTGGAAATGTTGCGTGACTGCTCGGCTCTTTTTCTACAGACTTGCGTACTTATTTACTAAATCTTTCCTGACAACAGAGATGTTTGCGAAACATTTTATACAACACTCAGCCTCTTTAAAAAAAACAGATGATTTTTACGAATCACCAAAAAATAGCAGCATGAAAAAACGCGTAACTGGAACACAGGGTTTTTTAAATTACAATTTCAAAAGAATGAGCGCAGAAATTTTTAAAAAATTATTTACTCATTATCTTTACTCCGAAAAGTTTCTGTTGAAACGTATAATACCATTATCTTGTTTCTGTTTAATTTATTATCTCAAAAAAAATTTTCTCCGCTTGTCATTTCCATTTCAGTTCTGATGAATATTCATGTGACGAAATTAAAGGCGCGCAAGTAAATGCGGTTATATCTGGGACGTTTCTATATTTAGTTCCTGACCTTTTATAGTCCTCGGCATTACGACAATTTCGCAGCAGAATCCCATTTACTACACGACCCACAGTGAAGTTTAACAGTTGCAAATGAGTTTAATCTCAGCTCATACACTCATGTAGCATACAAAACTAAGTATGAAATTTTATCAAGTACAATTCATTTTTATACCAGTTTTATATTCCACCATAAAACAAAATCACTTCGGTGTTATTTAACTTCTGTTTGGATAGCGTCAGCTTACCAATTTGCGAAATCGCTGCTTTGAGTTCATTTTGAATATATAAATGACGTTTTCAAACTTCCGTTGGGTTTAGTTAATATCTGAGCCATCGTCGTTGTAGTCTGAAACATTATTGAGCACACACTTATCCACAATACTAACTTAACTTTCACACGAAAAATCTTCCACGCAACTCTTTACTCCCACAGTTAGTACCGAATTGTATATATTTCTATTTTAATTTATTTCCGAACTTTTAAATGATTTTTCTTTGTACTCAGCACTGACATACACATAGTGAGAAGATGAGGACGCACTGAATACATGCCAGCCTACACGACGCACTGTAAAGTAGTGGCACTAATGTTCCAATCCCCTTCTCTGACGCGACAGAAAAAATGCTTGTTATTTGTAAAGAGGAATTACTCTATGCATAGGCTATTTACGGTAAAGTGAGCACTTTTGAAAGCCATCTCATTTGGACTTTAACTTGGCCTTACACGTTTAACTTCCGAGTGCCGTGGAATATACACACTGTATTTATTACTTACATGGCAATATTTATTGTAAAAGGTGGTTAAAGGAGAAAACATGGCTGAAAGGAAAAAGTAACTAAGGCCTCAAAAGTGCTCAGTTTACCGTGAACAGCCTATGGTCGCATTCATCACATTATCTGGGGATATACAAGATATCTTTGAATAACATGTCAAAAATAAAATCACAGCATAAAAAAAATTGTTCTTACAACATTTTTTTGGAAAAGTCATCTATCTAGTATTTTTAAATTTAAGTTTAAGTTCAGCAAAACAACGAAGGACCCCAAAATAACTGTACTGCCTTTTTCACACTGCCTTACCGCAAAATATATACAGAAAAGCAACACACGAAACTATAATAGAGATATGTGCTGAACTTAGCTACAGGTTTTCTAGTATTAAAATAATGTGGTCGTCGCTTGAAGTCCCATAGATCCAGCGGTACAACGGGAACATTGCACGCCATTTTAGAACCTTGCGTGTAGGTGCGTCGGGACAATAGATACGCGGGTTGGTATCGCTCTTATCGCTCCCTCGCTTGTGTGCCTCGAATAACCAAAATAGCTCCAAGTATAAAGATTCTAAAGAAATCAGCTAATTTCTGGGGATGTTTGTTATTGCTCCACTGTAGAACTTTAACGAAGTTTGTAAACCCATTCCTGGCCTCCATCTTGGTTATATGGCGATGTCGGAGTTGTGAAAGTTTTTTTTTTGCATAACAAAATCGAACGTAAAAATGTGTAACTGTGTTCCTAGATAAAACTCGTGGTCGTATAAATGAAAAATAAGAAGCGTTAAGTTTTCTGAGACGTTTAAAAATAAACGCGAAATACTCACTGATGCGTGGTATGTGGTGCCAAATTTTGAAAGAGATGTTTTAAAAAGAAATTAGTTAAAACATGATAAGTATGCTTTCTTATTAAAGAAACACATTTTTTTCAGAGTACTCTTGAATACATCTCCTCACAATTGTTACCTAGAGCAAAACGTATTTCGAAGACTCAACATAAAAAAAGACACGTAGATACTGACACATCTTAAAACATACAGGATGTGTGTGGAACTTACATAGTGACCAAGCTAATATTTGCTATTTATTCAAATTTTCGCAAATAAAATGGTAGGGTGATCGCTTCAAGTTCCTAGGCACGACTTTAAGGCTACTCACTATTTGAGTGGACGGCGTGTAGAGATGGTATGTGCCTTTTACATGCACTCTGGCATGTCCTTATTTCTGTGCTTCTAACATGTTGGAGGGATCACACTAATGGGCCACAAAAGGTGGTTAGAATAAATACTTACAGCAAAACGATGAACTACCATACCTCGTAATAATCAAGTTAGTTATTCCCTTTACATTACACGAAAATGACGGCGCTTAACTGGGGCCGCGGTGGCTGAGTGGTTAGCCTGCTCCGCCTCCCACCAAGGCAAACCGGATTCAATCCCCGGCCTGGTTACTCCCGGGTTTTCGCATGTGGGAATCGTGCCGGACGATGCCGCTGGTCGGCAGGTTTTCTCGGGATCTCCCGTTTCCCCTTCCCTTTCATTCCGGCACTGCTCCATACTCACCTCAATCACCCTCATCGGCTCTCAAGACCTTTGTGTTCAGAGCCGCCCAAATCGCTTCACTCACGGCGCTTAACTCATGTATATTTAATTTCTCATTTAGATTCTCTAGACTTACGATGGAGAACTCTGATGAACAAGTTACTTCTCACACAACTGAAGCCAGAAACATTGCACTGATTGAAACTGTAAGGTTTTGAGAGCAGTGACAGAAGCGGCAGATGTGGTAGTCATACCCCTAGATATATAGGGTTACAACTTTTGAGTTATGCTAAGAGTGGAGATTTATAAATAGCCGATCTTCGTAATTATCAGAGAAATGGCCAAGTTTTTCAGAACTTGCTGTAAAATGAAAGTGGGAACATGCCATATTTCGTGTTTGGTTTCCTTACATTTAGCATTTTTACAAATAAAGTGTTTCTTGAACCATCTTCATGAGTATGTCAAACTGAGGTAAAAACGTCGTAAAGTAATTAAATACGATGATATGCAACGTACACACACCAGTTCTGAAGAACACTCAGACTTGTAGGTTACTTGCTGTATCGAGAAGCATTTAAAGCATTTTTACCTCAAGATGCGTTGGTACATGACTTGGATGCAGCTAGCATGTTTGTGTACATTTCTGCCGACTGAGAACAAGTTTCGGGAATTATGTCAATATGTATTACTGAATAACTTTTTCTGAACACTTCTGATGGAATAACTCTTGTTTAGATATGTTACATTCGAATATTGTTTCGCACCACACTTAAAATTGCATTTCCATAGTGTCAGAATTAAAAAACACCTATTCACCACGATTTGTAAATTATTCCTTATGAAAATTGTAAAACGCGTTTTTTAGGATTGCTATATCTTTTATTTTTTATTTTGTATTTCAAAAAAACCTAGAAGACAATGCTGTATGTATAATGCGCTATATTAACGTGTGTAAATAAACATAAATAGTTGAATAGATAGTTGAAGTTATCATAAATAAGGAAAGTTTTGATATGACTTTTATCCTTTCGAGCCGGAAGTTGACTGAAGTTAAACATGAAGTCTAGTTTTAACGCCTCACAGCTACGGACGATGATAGGACCTCCTCTTCATAGCGAGCACCAAAGTGAACTGCGATCACCGACTTTCTGATCGTAATTCTGAGTCAGTGCGGCGCAAATCAGCACGCTTCCGGCCTTCTCGTCACGTAGGCGCTATATTTCAGCCATCACGACCTCACTGCTCAACACAAGGCATTTCCGTTTCCCCCCAAAGGTCCTCTGCGGGTCCCAAGACCTCAACAAGAACTAAAACTGATTTAAAACTTGCTGGGAAGGGTACGAGGCAAATCCGAATGAAGAAAGCAACCGGAAGTGGGCAGGGGAGAAGTGGAGAGCGTGGAAGAGGAGACGAAAGGATAAAGGATACTGTGCGGTTCAACAAGAATGAGAACAATCTCGAAGCCGATTCCTGGGGCGGAGCCCTCCGGTGCACGAAGGCATTCAAATTGAGGGGGCCAAATTAGATTTCCGCGGGCATTACGCGAGTCTGCCAGCGGGCCACGAGAAGGAAGGCAGGTCTTCAGCGAGCATTCGCCAACAAGATTTGGGAAGCAATATTCGGACGTGGCAGAGCGGAACGATGGCAGAAAGTGCATGTTACATATCGAATTGCGAATTTCGAGAAAAAGGCCAACCTATCTCCCCTTGCACGCCAATTTCCCGTTACTTTTAAGTTTCTCCGGGCTACGTTTGAAATGTTAAGTCGACTATAAATACTTCCATAAACGCTTGTAAGTATTAAAATTATAAGGAATGTCATAAAATTAAAAATTATTACAACTCGATTTCGTTTTTGGGATAAAAAAAAGCTTCGCAACGTCATGTGACGCGGTGGAAAAAGTTACAATAAAAATTGTTGCTGGTTCATGCCGATCTTAGAAAACAAATATATTTTGATGTAGATGGCCCCCAATAGCTTTTACCGTAAACAGCAAGGGGTGTATTACATTACAAATTCCAAATAATTTTGAGCAAAGTAATCACTGTCAAGGTTAAATTAAATAACGATAATGGTTATAATTACTATAAAAATAAGAAGATACATCTATGAGTGTAGTAAATGCTAAAATGTTTTGGGAAAATGTAATTTAACAACTAATAATTTTTTGACAAAATTGTAATACATAAGACACAAACCCTGTTTTGTACCTACGAGTAAGTTAAAAATATTGAAATTCCTAATGCAGGTATTTTTATCGACGCCGTTTACAGAATGCTAAACGCTTTAAGCAAACACAAATAAAGTTATTTCCAGTTAGATTTTATTATTCTTAAAATCATAAATTTATACTTTTATAGCTCATGCTAGTTAGTTAGACAGTAAGATCATAACCTTCTGAAAGTATATATATATATATATATATATATATATATATATATATATATATATATAATTGTACGCTGCAGTATCATGGGCAGTAATGATTGCTTGTATAAGCTAGATTATCATATTAAATTTTCATATATTTAATAACATGAAACTGTAATTATACAGTTTGGAACTTAACCTTGTTATCAAAGGAAATTTTAGACCCACCGTTCTTAGAAAAATACAATCATGAGTGAAAATCAAGTGCAATATAGAAATGCAATGCAAAGGCCAACTACACCGTTAACACGGATATGAAAACAGTACCGTTTTATGTCGAACTGACTGTACCGATGATGTCTATGTAGGCAGAAATATGGCATTGTTAACACTGTCGGAGCAAGTAGTGTCTATGGTCTATCCACAGTTTCTAAGGCTTTTCGAATCAAACTTTGAAAAATAACCCAATGTATATAATGTTAATATCTTTTGCTGTTTCTTAAATAAATAACTGTATCTCACAAGCGTTTTATACATTTTTTTTCGGTCAAACGAAACTTTCACTCATATTTCTTGCATAAATTATGATATTTATATCACAATCAAAATGTATCAAAGATGAGAGAGAAAATGTTGGTTGGTATTTGCCAGTAATAAATAGTTGTTACGTAAAATATTATTAAACTGACTTTCGGTGCCTAATTCGTAAGCTTTTTTCTCTGACGTATTCAAGTTTTCGTGTAAAACTACAAAAAAAAATTTTGTGTTCTGGTATATTTATTACTAATATTCCAGTTCACAACCTATAGTACTTTGTTTTGTTACTGGTGTTTTTTACTAGACTCATGTGCTTGCACGCGACGCAGTGTAAAAGTTTTTTGTTCCTTAACAAAAAATGTTTAAAAACGAGTTGCCAAAAAAATGGTAGGTAACACTACAAAAAAATTCTGTAATTTTAGCAAGAAATTGTTTGAAACCTGTACAAACAGTATTTGTATAAAAAAAGTGCTGTAACCTACCGACGGATATCCTGTAGAGTGCGTGAGTGAGTGAAGAGATTTGGGCTGCTCTTAGCAGCGCGGTCTTGAGAGCTGATGAGGATGAAGCGAGGTGAGAATGGAGCATCGCTGGAATGAAGGGGTGGGGGAAATGGGAGATCCCCGAGAAAACCCGCCGACCAATGGCATCGTACGGCACGATCCCCACTTGCGAAGCTCCGGAGTGACCCGGCCAGGGATTGAACCCGGCTTGCCTTGGTGGGAGGCGAGCAGGCTTACCGCTCAGCCACCACGGCCCCACGGTATCCTCTAGAATTTACAACAATGTGTGTGGTAATTTTCAAATTAAATTATTTTCCTGAAAAATCACAAGCTGCTATTTGAAATTATAGAAAGCATTTTGCCTGCTTGATGATCAAACTTGCAGTCCACGAACCAACTGCAGCCCATAGGCGTAATAGATCATCGTGAAGTGCCGCTGTTATTTACAGTGATAGAAATCACGTCCCCACTGGGCTATAGAAAACTGGAATAACATCCTGTGAAATGGCCAATCATGGCAAATGTTGTGGCGATCCGATGGACTCAAGTGGATGTTGAAAATGCCTGGCGTAGACGACTGCATTGTTCTTACTGAGAAGTTCGGAAGGGACGGGAGTAACACACGCTTCTATTTTTCATGGCATGACCTCGGCCCGAAGGTATTCATGACTGGATTCCACACAATTTAGATATGCACACTGTAGCGACAATTCGGAACTGGTCCATGTGATTTTAAGTTTGGAAATATTCCTGTTATATAGAGCAAAAAGGTTATTACGAATGGTTTGAAGACATTGGAGTGGTGAATTCGAATGGCCGTCCCAAAGAACTTATCTGAACCCCATTGTACACTTTGAGATCACATGAAACGCCGATGAAAGACAGACAAAGCCGCCCATAAAAAACGCAGATTTGTTCATCATCTTGATGGAGGAATACAGCAAAGTTCCTGCATAAACTCGCTGCAAATTTTTGAGAAGTATTTCTTAAAAGATGGATGCTGTGTTGGCGCAATGAGGACCTCCATCATACTAGCAACACAGTCGATCCCGTATAGTAGCCTTCTTGGATAGAAAGGTCGGTTAATTAATGACCATATAGTGTGGATCACTCTTATTCGTCTGAGATAATTGCATCCTGCTGCTCATTACGCGCACTGATCAGATGATTTAATGGTACCAAAATGAAAGTTTAATTTGGCTGAATGGTTAAGATATCACTTAAAGTATTTTGCACAGCTTCATTGGATAAACGGTTTGCACTTAGAAATATCCACGCTAGTGGAAATAAGGTCCTAAATGAAGATATATTTACGCAAAAGGCAAGGACTAGAATTATGATTCCACGCGACTATGTTCATTGACATTCTTTCTTTTTAATTTACAAATTTCGTCTCATAATTTATTTTGCTTTTCATCTCAGTTTTCTGAGCCGATGATCATTTTAGCTGTACAAAATTTCACTCTTCTTGTATGGCCTCTTCTTTAAGAAAGTTTTCTCTTTTACTTTATTTTTTTTGCTGTAAGCCATCTTTGACTTGAAAGAAACTCGCCTCTCCTTCATATTTAATCAAGTCATCAGTTTATGTTCCACCTGAAAGGCATCTTACTCCCCTCCCCCGTATATTTTAATTTAATTTTGTGTACGTCACATGTAAACCATTGGTACGTCATGGATATTTTCAGTACCCATTATCTCATTAAAAGAGATTTTTAATTGAAAATACCAACAGTTTCTATGAGAAATTATAAGAATTGTTTTCACTGCAGGAAAGAAACATTTGAATTTCTTCGTTGCCGCCTAAAAGTCTGTCTCAAATTTGTTAGTTTTATATCCTACATCAAAGGCACCTAGCTTTATTTATTTGCAATTGTAATAAACATCGTAATTTGGGCACTTGCTCAGCAAACTGAAGGAATGATAAGTTAGTCTAACGTGAGATTTTAGACAACTAGGTGCATCATGCATTCTCCAGGATTGCATGATCTGTTTTCGAAGCAATGCCAATGGAAGTAGCTTTGACCATTTATTTTTGAAGAAGACAAAAGTTGAAATAATGAGACTTATATTTTATACCCAGCATGAACATTTTCGCTGACTCAGTATTTAATACCAATAAAAACTGTTTTATTTATAGTTTTTAAACTCATGTACATTAGTTTGAGTGCGTTTATCAAAACTTTAAAAAGTAAACACAATACCAGCTTTCTAAGTCCTTTATTGCTGAAAGGGTAATCTACACCTTTGTAACAGATATAAACCTCCTGTAGCAGCTTCAAAGAAGAAATAATTGTAAACGGTATAATGTGGCTAGGTATAGTGGAACATCTATACATTCATTTATCTTCTCAAAAAACTACGCAGTAGAGAAATTGCTGGCTTATAAGAAGTTCATACCAAAACATATATTTGAAATCCCTTCAGACCAATTATGATCAATACTAACTTTCTCGTGAATGGTTAGATGACATTTTGGCAATACCAATACTTGCACATCGTTGTACCACTCAGTTTTTATAACGCCTATTAAAAATTCTACAACGAGATCATCAGCGGACAGGAATAATGCAACTACGCTTATTGAAACTGATTAAAATTTGGCTGCCACTGTNTGGGAGCCCCCCCCCCCGCACTTTTAAAAATCCCCGTCATTAAAAATAGTAGTCATTAAATATATTTAATTGTAACCTTAGACGTTAACTTTCGAGTCCGGTAAAATACATACACTGTGTTTATTATTTACAGGGCAATATTTGTTTTAAAAAGTGGCGGAAGGATCAAAATAACTGATAGGAAAAAAATTACTAGGACCTCAAAGAGCTCACTTTACCGTGAACATATTATATAAAAAGTCATTTTTAAAGCAATGTTTTGCCTGAATAAACGGCTCTTTGTCACGGTGTTGAAACCAGTTATATGTATCGCCGTTGACATTGCCTGTACAAAGTTAAAATCCACTTCGTTGTCTCCTAGTGCACCAGTTTTAATGTCAATAAGTGTATTTTAACTTCGCTTATTTTAACATACTAAAATAATACGCAACACCTGCAGAATATTTACTCTTTTTAAACCACGGTCACGTCGAAAATGCTAATTATAAACTACATGTGTTTCTGGTAACGCTGCCGTTTCAGCGTTTTCTGTATTTGGTGCAAGTGTATTTCATGAGGCCTCTTCACCACTCACGCGTCCAGTAATCCAAGCTCCTTAAATGAGGCTGACGTAATTGTTGGGCCAGGAATGAACACATGGAAACAGGACCACCCAACAAATTTTTTTGTGGCATTTCCCTTCATCATGACTTCTCAGACAAAATATCCTCCTACACAAAACACGTACTGCGATGTTTTCTGATGCGTCTTAACCACGCAGCCAACTCTGTCACTCTAGGAACGATTTCCTGTTCAGCCGCATACGACCGAATGTGGACATTGCATTATCTTGACTCGTCTCAAATGTTCACAAACGAACACGTAACAACAGTGAATTTTTTTGCCGACACCCATGTGTTTGTGTGTAATATGCACGCCTTCTTCGCATACTGCAGTTTTAATAGTTCTCAAAAACATTATATTTCATCTGAAAGCAACTCTTGCAACTTTATTGAAACTGGATGAGAGTTTGTTTCAAATAAAAGCCAATTACATATATTTTATATGAGATACACCAAAAAACGAGGTCTACTCCAATTATTTCGCACATTTAAAAATAAATTTTGTTGCCGGCTTAATCTGAAGTTTAACACGCACGTAGCTTATCGAACTGGTCACGGGAAAATATTGCACAATTTCACTGCAGATGCAAATAGTACTGAATCGCGAGCATCACACATATTGGTCTGCATAACGGATCACTAATAACACACCATACTGTCTATGCATCTCTAATTGTCTGTATTTCACCAGCTGATCCGTGTTGGTAGCCGCTGAAGAACACGTCGATCGATACAAGTGCCGAAGCAAAACTGCGATCATGGTCCAACTCTACAAGAACATTGTGACGAAACTGTCTTGTAATTATGTAAGATTCTAAAAAAAAATCCTGACGTTTTCTTGACTTCTATCCTCCTTGGGATTTCCTGGGTTTCCCGATTATCTCAATCAGTGCGGACTCTAAACAAAAAAAATTGTTAGTAATTTTTTATGCGTGCATTTATTAACCTTCTTTACTGCGGTGGAAATAAAATACAACTTATTACGTCTGCCTTACGCGGGCAAGTCTTTACGTGCCCCACGGGATGGGAAGCCTTATGGTGCCCCACGGGATGGGAAGCCTTATGGTGCCCCTCTTAACATTTTTGTTTCTATTATAAATTTAATTTTGGTGTAGTGAAAGTCTAAATTACTTGTTGCATAAAAAATAGAAGAACTTTTATATCCCAGAAGCGGAGGTGTATGTAAGTATCAAAAATACAGTCTGAGTATTAAATAATACCCCAACTTTGAAGGTCTATAATATCATAAACAAACAACCTACAACCTTGATTGACCAATAAAATTAAACGTGGAATCGTGAAGTTTGTTTATCGTACATTCATAAATTCGCAATGTGACCACTATGAGCGGCCCGAACGACATCTACGCAATAATCAAACTCGTTCCACGCTCTTGTCGGCATGTCTGGTGTTACTGTTTGAGGTGGTGAGGCGGTTGCGAGCTCACATTCTACACGTCAATGTGAAGGGGACGGTCTGATGTTTCCTTTATGTGCCGAGAGATGTCACTGGGAGCGTCTGTCGTCGCACTACGAGCGTGTGTTGTGTGTTAGTCCGCATCACGATGGCGACGGAACAACAGAAGGCGTTCTGTGTTATTCAGTTTGCTAAATGTGAATCGGTTACGACTGTTCAACGTGAATTCCGTCGCAAATACGGACATCATTTTCCCGATAGGTGGAGTATCGTACGCTGGTTTCGTCAGTTCCGTGCTACAGGATGCCTTTGCAAAGGCAAAAGTTCCGGGCGGCCGCGTGTGCCCCAAGATAATGTCCAACAGGATTCAACAAGCGTTCGTTCGCTGTCCGAGAAAATCAACTCGACAAGCTAGCCGGGAAATGCAAATCCCTCAACCAACGGTATAGACGGTGTTGCGAAAGCGATTGCTGTACAAACCATACCGTTTACAGCTTGTAAATGCTCTTACCGAAAGGGATACAGAACTGAGACGTGATTTATGCGCGTTCGTTCTTACCCAGAACGAGGTAGACGATGCCTTTATGTCTAAGCTGGTTTTAAGCTATGAAGTGACGTTCCATACAAATGGTAAGGTGAACCGGCACAACGTGCGGATATGGGGCCAGGAGCCTCCATATGAATCCACCGAACACGAGCACGCTTCCTCCAAAGTGAACATATTTTGCGCTGTATCCAAAGAACCTGTTTTTGGCCCTCTTTTTTCACGAGCCCACTGTTACTGGAATCCCTTATTTGGACACGCTTACAGAGTGGTTGTTTCTTTAGTTATAAGAGGCGGTGGGGGACTTCATTTACCAGCAGGATGGTGCGCCATTCCATTGGCACCTAGCTGTTCGCGGATACCTGAACGAGACGTTGCCGCAACGCTAAATTGGTCGAGGAGCAGCTGGTGACCAGGTTCTTCATCACTGGCCCCTAAGAATCCCGGATCTTACCCCGTGCGATTTTTTTCCATGGCGCTACATAAAGGATAAAGTGTTTCGTCCACCATTGCCGGCTAACATTGACGACCTCAAAACGAGAATAACGGACGCCATCCAAACCGTAACATCGGACATGCTGACAAGAGTGTGGAACGAGTTTGATTATCGCGTAGATGTCGTTCGGGCCGCTCGTTGTGGTCATATTAAACATTTATTAAGATATGGTAAACAAACCTCAAGGTTCCACGATTCATTTCATTGGTCAACCAAGGTTGTAGGTTGTTTGGTTTTGATATTATAGACCTGCAGAGTTGGGATTATCTTTTATACTCAGCCTGTACATTATAGTAATTTTAAACAGTAGTCACGGCCAAAATGTAGTGTAAAACAAGGATTAAGTCCCGTTGTAAGTTAGGTAAATCACTACGAAGTCAAGCATTAGATGTTTTATAGAATATATCAACGCTTCTCGGAAAACGAAAACAGTTTGAGTATCCATTTGCTTTACTTTGGTGCTTTTTCCTACATTTAGAGAAGGGCAATGTATGCCCTGTCCTCGTACTTTTTATGCTAGTGTCGCTCACTTGGCGAGCTAAGCCGAGATGTCGATCAGCGGAGGCCAACTTGATAGGTGCAGGAAACCGTAGAGTTCTTGGGAGAATATCCTTACCGCACTTCGGGAGCGATAAACTCCACATCTCGGAGTTCACGACCTGCTGGCCAGGTACCAGTTCTCACATCCTCTCCCTTCTCAGCCTAGGAGCAGGTGTCGCCCTCGTAGACACCTACCGGACTTCGAGGCATCTCACCTTGAGATTCCTTCTCTTGGAGTCAAGGAAATACGAAACCATTACTACAAAAGCACTACCACTCCATTTTTTTCTCAGAGGAAGAATGTAATGGCATTTTGCTTTCCTCATGCAGGTTTTCAAATTACATGTCCTTACACAGAGAGGAAGATAGAAATCTACAAAAACATGAAGATCTTTGTCGTTTCAGGGTGAACGTCACAAAAAGAGGAGATAAATTTAAATTGCAAATTCTAGTACACAAGCCAATGCATGCAAAAGTCTACTGCAAAGAGCAGGTGAACAATTATCATTCACCGCGTAAGCTTACTAATTAATTTAATATCCAAGCAAAAACTTGAAATTAGTAAAATATTTTCGGTTCATAGGAAAAAAAATATTAATTTACTGGAGTGGTATTGAGGCCTTTATCTGTTTTTAAACTACACTGTGAAAATTTCGCGGATTTATAGAACTATCGCTCTGAATCGCTTTACTTATTTCAGGGCCAATTGAAATGTAACCGAGGCATGGTGAGTCCATCCTCCGACAAGTACTATAGTTCATAAGAATTGTATTTCGCGAAAGAATTTCAGGCCAAGTTGTGTTCCAACGCACTTTAGTTGAGAACCACTTTCGTGATTGGACCATTTGAATTGTTACGCGCCCCCATCTGTCAGCCCGCGAATCACGGACGGTAAGTATCGCAGAAACGTAATTCTGTTTGGCTCACTCATGAAAAAACTCTCTTAACACAAATAAAAGCAGCCAATAGTAAAATGAAGTCAGTCTGCAAGCGTGCACATAGGATAATGAAGTCTAGCCTCTGCGTAAATATTTTCACGAAAAACAGGTGACCCTATTCATGCGAAAGGAAAGTAACTTTTTAAGCTGCCCTGTGTCCTCTTAAAAGTATTTACTGGCTTTACAGAGAAATATGAAAATGTGATGATATTGATTTCATTTTTCTGTGGTCACTAGAAGGCATACAAATATCCTGTACGACACAAATATAATGTGCTAAAATATTTCTTTCAACGTTAACTTCAAATTAAATCCAAAAAATTACAACGCAGATTTTCAGGAAGATATGCACTCTGAGGATCGTACACTCATAGATAAAAATGAAGCAATCTGTATTCGTAACGTCAAAACCGTATAATTTTATCCGCGTAACACATGAAGGAAAATACACCCGATGTCGGAAACTGGTCGTAATATGGCGTGTTAAAGCTAATTCAATAACATGTAGTATAATCAATAGTTGACGGCACAGGTTTTGAAATAAGAGTGATGCCACCCATGTATAATCTCATCTGTTAAATTTAGAATAAAATTATAATAGTTCTAAAGGCGTATTTTAATTTAAAAAAATTAGCATGCAGACATTTCTGGATATAGGTAAGCTATTTTGAAAAATTAAACAACGTTGAAGGGCCATGATGATAATTTATACAAATCCTACAAGACTCCAGCTACTCGGATAAAACAATACAGTCATTTCAATAATATGCTTTGCAAGCAGGAAATGTTATTACAAAATTTTCGTTTCTAAAAATATATTTTATTTTAAATTACACTGTTAAAAAAAAAAACGGAGAAATTTAGGCAATTTTTGACGTTCAGAAGCTCTGGAAGTGCCGCACCAAAGTATTATGTGACGGGGGTAGACTTTTATCATTACTAAAATTCCTAAAAATTAACTGGTAACCCATTAATAGTTGCTTATTGCACGATGTCAAGAATTCAGGCCTATTGAGTCTAATGTGCATAGCGGCTTGGTCAGGTTTGACAAATTTTGTAATTTCACCTTTGATTTGTCTCCCAAACTTAGCTGATGTCCAAGAAAAGACTTCAAATAAGCCGGCGCAGTGACAAACTTGAATATCTACAGCCTGCTTCGGAGTGAGTGAAGAGATTTGGGCGGCTCTTAACATCGAGGCCTTGAGAGCCGATGAAGGTGAGGTGAGGTGAGAATGGAGCAGTGCTGGAATGAAAGGGCGGAGGGAAACCCGCCGACCAGCGGCATCGCCCGGCACGATCCCCACATGCAAAAATTTCGGAGCGACTCCGCAGGGAATCGAGCCCGGTTCGCCGAGGTGGGAGGCGAGTAGTCTAACCACTTCACCACCAAGGCCCCGCCTGTTTCGGAGTATCCACACAACTGTAGCCTGGAAACCGCGATTGAAATGGTTCTTCACAGCACCAGCGAGTGGATTTGGCGTGTGTCTATTGTTACGAAACTCAAGCCAGTATAGAAACTGAGGTAAGGAAAGCAGGAATTAAAAACTTTCTATGAGACAGCACACGACCCTGTGAACAATTACAGCATGGTGCTCTGAAGAGTTTAGTTCTTACAAAAAGGCGTGAATTTTAACACTGTTTCCTTATGCTTGATTTTACTTGGTTCATAAGAGACGTTCAACTTCCGAACTTAGGAAAAAAAAAATCGTAATATGCAAATAATCACGGAAAAAACATGGTACGGTGTAGTATAGAAAGGGAACAACACTATAGCCTAATTCAATATTTGCTCACTACATATTTGTTAGGATCCTGCTTCACAATAATAGGTTGCTTTAAGACCAGATTAAAGAGAATCTGGAGGAATGGTAGTATGCACAGAAACAGTTTTTCTCAGCTAATACACGCCGTATTAAAACTTAGTGAAATAAGCTTACTGATCTTGACTGATGAGCCTATTGTCTTAACTAGATATAACTTCTGAAGCTCTCTTTCCCATGCAAAAGTCTAACCAAAGATACTTCTCAACATTTTGTCCCTATTATCTAAATGAATTGAAGTCAACAGGAAACTCAACGTTTTTTTTTAAGTCCTGAAAAACACCACTAAAAGGTTGTGGGTGATGTAGTTCAAGATCAGCCTGAGTCAGAATCCAGTCATCCCACGATGTAAAGGTCAAGTAATTTGCTTGCCATATGCGTCGTTTCTGCACTAGTTTCACCACGAGGATGTATGAGCGAGATATATTTAAATGATAGGCTCGTTAACCGCTCGCTAGAAAACATTCTGACTTGAACACGTTAACATAAAAGCGCCATTATAACGATAAGTTTCAGCATTACACGAAATGGGGGTCATTGTCCACTGGATGACACAGATACCTACTAATATCTAGCAACTTTCTGTGGATAATATTATATATAACGCCGCCAATTCACTGCATTTTTACAACTGGCTCTTACCAGGGCAACACGGCAACGCAAACTACATCAATTCTATAGTATTATATATAATTAGTACTGATGACTACTTGTCAGGTAAAAAACAGTTTTCTCTTTGCAACAAATAAAATTTACTAACGTACTTCTAATGTTAAGTCACGGAAGCTTTAATGCAAAATTTAATAATAACTATAGTCTACACGAACCTATTCGTTTCAAAAAGGGGATACTTGGAGATCTGCTTGCAAAACAATTTGGAGGACTTTTTGGTGCCTGCCAGAGTAAGAGATGAGGGAACGAGTACCAATAAAGGTAAATGTTCTGTAGTGTCAGTTATTTATGAAGACGATAAGTAAATAATGTTTATTAAGGTGTAGACTGGGGGATTTAGCCATAGTGGCTGAATAGTGGAATCAAAGAATATGCTCTTTTTAATACAGATAATATTTAGGGATATCACTCAGCTGCAAGTGGTGGATACGAATATATAGGACACGAGTATTGTTTTGCAATTCGTACAGAAATTATTGAAATACTATGGCTATGTAATTCGTAAGGTGTATTTTTTTACGTTTAAAATGCACGTGAACAGCAAATAAAATTTTCAGATTTAAAAGTGACCAATCTGTCTCACAAGAAACAAGAAATAACGGGCATCACTGGAAACTTTTGCAGAAGTTACTTTCCCTACTTGAAAATCAGAAATTTTTAGTATGCTTTCAAGGCATCGCAGTGTTTACTAATTTGGGAAATGTTACCCTATAGACGTTTGCTTGAAGCATTAAAAAGTATTAAATTCACATTTTTTAAGCTTTTTATTCTCAAAGACTATGAAAACTGAAGGATAAAGTATATAAAGGATGTTGTGTAAAATAAAAAAATTGAGGTGCCCAAAAGTAAAAAAGTGTCTTCTGTGAAACCTCGACAAAAAAAGCTATTAATTCTACACTTTTAGCTACGCTTCAGTGAAGTAATTGGGACAGTAATTTTTTCCAACCCCCTGAAGTTACCTACCTCTAGTCACGAATTTCGCTGCAAAAACAAAAGATTAATGACAAAAACGTACGAAAGCTGGATAAATACGGTTAAACACACAGGAGTTAACTTGACAAGGAAGTACCAGCAAAAACACTACATCACAACCACGGAACAGAAGGTTCTCTAGATAGAACACGTAGAGTAACAAAAATACATGTAGAGATAAGCACGAAACGCACACAGCACAAAGAAGCCAAGAAGGGTAGAGAAAAAGAGAAATGCAGGCTAAAGAGCAAGAGAGTGAAAATATTCAGGGTGTATTCTTAGTGATAGCAGACGATACTCACATGGCAGCATGAAATCTGAAAAAATTGGAAACAAAAAAAATGAGAATTTTGTGATCAGGTCAGAATTTAAACGTTTTAAAAAAATTTTGCTAGAAATGAGTAACTCTAGGAAAAGAGAGATCTCTACTTGAATGTATGGTCGTGCCTAGCTTATCAATATGATATTTTTAAGAACTCTAAATTAATTATACATTACGATTAGTGTTATTTCAGGTTATCCATATTCTGAGACAAAGTGGAGATTATTCAGCCTGAGTTTCCCAGTTCTGAGCTCACGCGAGGTTCGTAAAATTAAATAATTACCAAATTTATATGTTTAAGCCAATTCATGTTAAGTAAATTTTTTAAGTTTCAAGTTAAGTAAATGTTTAGAACTTCAGCTAGCAAGCATAAGCTTGCAGAACGCCACACAAGACTGTAAGCATTAGAATACACCCTGAACAGCAAAGTACATATATAAACACATAACAATAGCTCATGGTACTTACTAGAGTCTGGTGTGGTAATACAAAGAAGATATAAATTTGCCTTTATAAAATTACAGATGGATTATCCTGGTTTTACCTTTTATTCCTTGAGGTACAGTAGATCTGTGAAAGTAATTGACATAATTGCAGCTAACGTTTATATTAAAACAATTTCATAAGTAATTAATTAAGCGATGTTTATTAAAAACTGAGGAAATGTTTAAACATATAAATTATATTAAATTATTTAAAAGTTTAAATTGGTTTTTATTATGTTTAATTACGTTTTATGAAGTTGATTTAGTACAATAAAGGAAATGAATATAATAATGTACAAATACCAGATACTGTAGCAGTGAAGTAATTTAAATAATTAATAAATACACACAAACCAAATTAATAGGATTCAGAATATTACTTACTTGTAAGGGACAAAATCAGGTACATTCGAGTATTTAAACAATAATGGAAGCTAATACTTCAGATAATGTAGGAACTGGGAAACATACGTTCTCTTCATCCTTATAAACAGACATTTCTTCAAGATTGACACTCTTGACTTTCAAAATTGCTACATTGAAAAACATTTACACCGCCACTTAAACAAAATGTTAACAATCGCAAACAATTCAGTGAAGGTTTCATAGACACAGTACTACGTAGGTCACACTTTCATTACATAATGATGGTAGCATTATTAAAATAAGTATTAATGAACAAAACAAGCAGGTTTGTGTCAGCATTCCCGACATTGAGTAAGCGAGGCGTAAAAATAAGATTTTTATTATATATTATTATTTTGTGATCACCACAAGAGATTTTGCGAAAACAAACACAATAAAATGTTTTGTCAAATACAATTATATTGTAATTACTGAAAACTTTTTAATGTTGTTTAAAAATGAGTTCAGTTTTATCAAATTAAAAATATTTTTACATAAAATAAAACCATTGTTTTTATTATTAAAAACATTTTAAACATTTTGCTTTACAAAATATTCTCTGATGACCACACACGTTTTGACAGCGGAAACCAGACTTTTGGCAATAGTTATTAGAGGAAATTAAAAAAAATATATATATTGAAATACAGCTAGAAATTTTAAGAATTGCATATTAATTAGATTTATTTCAGGACAGTTGTGCAACTTACAGCACTTCGCCTAAGCAGTGTGTTATTAGAATACATAACAAAATAGTACATATTCATAATTCCAACAGGTAATTTTGATGTATTCATTGAAAATAACTTTCAAAAAAATTGTTGGCAAATCTCTTTTTCAAAAACAACGATACTATACAGTTATACATGGAATTAATCCAACGGGAATTTAATACGCTTAGGTATATGCTGAATAATGTGGGTTTTAACGTTTCCCCGCTGAATAATGAAACTGTGTTCCCCTAAATACATTATCATTAGCTCCTGTAAATTATCGAAGATTTTCAAACAAACAAGACTTGGCACTTCAATGTCTCACACATTAGCAGATGAGAATGACGTTTCAAGGTACGTGTAGTTATCTAGTGCCCGAAAGAAAAGTATTAGAATGCAAACGTTTGAGATGCAATTTTGTTGTCGAAGCACGAACAAATGCCACTCCCACGGCATGGATGAGTTTTACAAGCGTCAGAAATGCGATAACGTGGACCACGAACCGGGCACGGAGCAAATCTATCATCGCTCCCTGTAGAATTTATGAACCGAAAATTAATGAATGCCGCGTTTACAATTACACATTAACTTGAAACCGTACTTGATGTCAGCGTCATGTAGTAACTGTCAGAATAGAGTAACTAGAGATCACAATGCCTCATTTATCTGTAATGACATTTCTTCCTGTTAATGAACGGAGATCGATATGAAACGTACTCGAAAGAACTCCCCGATCATCTGGGAAGGAGGAGTGTTGATAAAACTTGACCAAAAGGTTCAGTTTGGGTACCACGGCTCAGTTGACCGAAAAATCAGTTTGCCAGGTATACTAAGCTTCAACTCCGTCGTTTATCAATGGTCTACTTTTAACCTCTGCTTCATCCAACGTCATGCAGGTGGTTAAGTTGCCGTGGGCTCAACATTTACGCCCAGTATTCTGGGTTAGTTTAATTTCTCTATTACGCAGATAAAATTTTCCCCTGCAATTGCGGAAAAATACTGGGAAATACTATCCAAATGTATCTTTAAATTTACGGACTTAACATTACTGTCTCATATTCCATAAATGCACGGAATTAAACCCGCGATTTCTCGGAATCTTACCCAATATCAGTAATACAACTTCCGTACATGTATGGAATTTGCCATCAATTTTACGATTGAAGTTATTTTAATGTCCACGTTTAAAGACTTTGTTTGAAAAGTGGTGTTTTCGTTATGAAGTCATTAAGCATTAAAAATTTATTTTCAGAAATTTATGTATTTTTCTTCAGTAGAGATTTGAGAACGGAAAAAAATTTAGAGGCAACGCCTTGTTAACCTGCAGTAATTAACGTTGTGGCGGTTGCGTGTTATCTATTTACGGAAATTAGTTCAGTGATTCATTAATACCGACTCACTTTATGTATGCTGGGGGCACGTTTTCGTAAAAGACACCATTAATTAAATGACATTTTTACTAAAGGCACGTTCGCATAGTGTTAGAATACAACACCGACAAAATAGCGGCAGTGTGGTAAGAGATCAAAACATACCGAATCTTGAATGGAATATTATTGTAACCCAAAAATGACTCATATAAGGTAAATTGGAGTAAACAAATTGTCACTTTTTATAGAAGTTTCTATAATACCACGTTAGCAAGCGATTCTAATGTTTTAAAACTACGTTAATATAACAGTACATAATAAAGTACTTTTAAATTACACGCCCGCATAAATATGAAATGGTAATGTATACTTATGAAATCTATTTCCCGCTTTGCAACACCCATTTATCTACCGAAGGCCCATTAAACACCAATATTTTGGCGAGACAGTTTCACTGCCAAGTGATATATCTTATCCTCCCTACGACACAAAATTTGCCAAAATTCAAATTTTATGAGCTACGATTGTCTTGCATTAAGGATGCGATATTTTATTCGAGAATGCATGAAAAAAATACACATGGTTGATGCACAAAAGGCTGGAAGGAAATAGGAACTTATACTGTATAGATACTGCAAGAGTGCCTACGTGAAAGAAATTACTGGATGTCTTTGAAGAAAACTTTCCTCGAGTTAGTCGAAGATGACTTCTCTACAGTGAGACTAGTTATGTGGTTTAAGCAAGAAGGGTTGACTACGTCAGATCACAAGTCTTGGAACGGAACATCCAGGTACTAAACGGGCTGAAACGACATATTGCTTTTTATCTTTGAAGTTTAATGGCGATGGTGAGTTCGTGTTCTTATGATGGTGTCATTGGGCTGTGTCCATTGCCGACTAAATAAAAAAACGCGCGCACACACAGAACCCAGCAAAACAAAAACTTAAAAAATATCATCAATGGACATGCGTGTTCGGTGTTCGAGCCTCGTCTACACCGGAGCGAACCGCTCCAAATCAAACAGGAGCGAATACCAGTGCAACATGTGCGAATAGCTCTCTAATAATACCCGTTCGGACGTGTTCGTTTTCTGTTCGCTCCGGCGTGAACGGGGCTTAAGATTTTAACTTGGAGACACGCTCAGTCGCACAAGTTTTTATCCAAAACTTGGAAACTGCCCCCCCCCCC
>NQII01002400.1:110693-136166 GCA_002778355.1 Clitarchus hookeri | reverse complement strand
GGGAATCACTCGCTCTAGTCGCTACGGAATCGCGGCCCCACACGTGCTTCAAGCCGAGCTTGTCGTCGAAATTAATTCGCGAAATTGTCTAGGACCTCGGTGGTGGAATGGCAATGGTCGCTCAGCCCCAACCACGTTTCTTTCCTGGAAGGAACTAGCGTGTCTGCTTGGAGAGTCAGCCTCCCTCGCGCAAGCGGAAAATTAGAGGACCGGGGGTATGGCGGGATGGCGTTGGGGCATCCGGCATGCTGCCAGATCGTCGTCGGGCAGAAGAGGAAGGAAGACTCGCGTGTGGACCACTCTCGTTACTGTCCCGCGGAACAAGAACCCTTCTCCTCTCCACTGCCTCCTCCTCCTACACCCCGGTACGTTCCTCGCTGCGACCGTAATCGAGACGTTACCGCGGCGGTTTTACGAGGCGAGCGCGATGCGGTCAGGCCACTGGAGTAATGCCGGAGGGAGTCCCCTACCGGAGTAATACCCCGCGCCTCTCTGGGTAGACGAGTGCGCGATGGAATGGGACAGTCTGCCGCAGGGTAACCAGGCCACGCACTCTCAGATATATCTGTTTTTTGGTATAGGTTGTTCGCGGTAAAAATAAGCACTTCGAAAAGCTCTGCTTAAGATTCTACACGTATGTACATCGTGTATCCTTCCGCCATAGGTAACATCAACATTGCCGTGGATCTGGTCACTTTATTCGTGCATCGGTAGAGGGGAAATTGTACAATTATTGCAAAAGTACCGTAAATAATGTATAAATTATCTAATCCATACATTTGTATGCATTAAAAAAAATCGGAAAGAAAAATACGTGATTGTAGTATTGGCAAATGTTTACTCACCAAATTTAATTTAACGGTAAGACAAGGAACTACTTTCCCTCCGTCGTTACCAACTTCACCGGGCCAGTCAGCGTGACCGTTAGAATACGCGCAGGTAGGTACAGTGATATTTTTCAAGGGTTGATTTCAGAAGTGCTCACTTTATCATGAACAGACTTTAAAAAAAAAAAAAAATGTTTTGTGTACGCAGTGCAGCTGCTCTTACATTCCGTTCACGATAAAGAAAGCACTTTTGAAATCAATCTTTGAAAAAAAAATTACTACACGTAACGTGATATTTGTTACAACGCACATTAGCGTACAGGTTTCCAATTAAGGCGGCAGCGAGGACGGAAAAATAGTCCTAACAATCGGCGTTGAATTGTAAGCTTAATGTTTAAATTTATGAATAACGAGGTTAGTGTTTCTTGTTTTATTCACACTATAGTGACAATTTGCATATAGGTAACACATGTATGCACGTGTTCGACAATTCCACGATTTCACGTGGATGGCGTATGAATCAAGTGATCAGGTCCGTGGTAATGATACATTTACATACGGTGGGAGGATACAGTGTAGTCGGAGAAGTAAATCCTAAGTAGGGCTTTCAGGCGTGCTCAGTTTACTGTGAACAGTCTATACGATACTCTATGTGTTGTTGGCGAAAGAAAATCTGGTATGAAGAAAAAGTGGCTTTGCACATCTAATAAAATACGAAATATTAATTTGAATTATTCGCCTATGTTCAAGTATTTTGAACTTTGCTAAATGGCGTTATATAATTGTATAGTTTAACTTATCCATGTCAGAGCTAACCCTGCATAAATAAATGTATGGTAAGGAACAAATTGTGTTAGTATAGAAGCAGTTTTTAATTTCTTATTTTTAAAATATGTATTTTGCATAATGTAGTTGAGTGTAAGAAAAGTCCGTAGGCCTTAACTTCGCCACAAAAATCAAAACTATTAATTACTGTTGTTATATATTTAAACCCCTTTATTTCGCCAATGCAACCCAATTGAAACTCTTGGAGAAATTAGCTATGCATACAGAATGTCAGGTAATTCGTGGATATGGACTGCACCACGCGAATCTGTGATCAAAACTAAGTAGGAAATACTCTTTGGTAAAAATGTATAATAAGACCCTTCGTTTTGCGAGAAAAACGACATGAAAGGTTCAGAAACGGTTGCAGCAAACATGTGGTATTCCAATTAGATAAAGGTGAGGTGACGTAGCAATGCTGCAACTAATGTGTCAGTTGTAGGGCATACGGCAAGGGAAGGAGTCGAGCTGAGTAGTGGCAGAGAGGCCGTGGAGTTCACATGCAGTGAGTACTGGAGCAAGGCAGTGGCCGTGGGTGCATCCGGCGGCCGAGCTCCGTGCATGCTGCATGCATACTACGTGCGGTCAAGTGCATTGCTGTGGGCAGAGCAAACTTTGAACACCAGCCATGATGTTTCTACGTTTTGTATGCTGATGTTGCGTATGCTGTGCTTAACGTGAAATGTACATTTTATCTACTTTAATGTCGTTTTTCTCGTAAATTAAGGTCCTTAAAGCATTTTTTTAAAAACAAAAAGTGTTTTCTGCTTAGTTTTGATCACAGATTCGCGTGTAGTAGTCTGTACCCACGAATTACCTGACAACTGTATATATTTGGCCACATACATAAAAAGTAATTTTATTGCTATTTTATACAACTTTAAAGTTGTTCCTTGCATCGTAATTCCCAATAATGTCGATTTCTCCAGTCATCAGCTCGCAAGGATATTTTCTTCAAAAATTCCTGTTCTGAATCCATATTCACATATTCTTCTGGGATGTTCGCTTCTTATCTGCACTGGAACACGATACATCGTCTTCTTCACTCATACAACGAAATTATCCATACAATTTCAAACATTTTGTTTCAACAATACAAACTATTGTGATGTTTATATTACTTTTTAACTTATTTCCTCGTTTTTATTTTATCCAATAATGCAAACCCACAACGTTTCCGAAATTCAGTCTTAAGTGATAACTTCATCTGTTCAGTATTTCCCAAACGTCAGCTTTATACTTCGTAATGCCTTCAATGATATAGATATATGATTCTTGTTTACTTCGCATGCTCCATAACACTTCATCAGGGTTTCTAAACTCATATTACTTTCTTAAAGTGGCTTGTGATTCAGTTCTGCTGGAATCATCCTTATTTACATTAACCGGAGTAAACACACGTCGATACTTCTCGATAAATGACCAAATTCCGAGTTATGCTTCCAGAAACTAAATACTGTGTTTTCGACGGCAATCTCCAGGCGTGGGTTTAACCACAAATAAGTAATCTGCTAACTGGAAGGAGAATCATAGGTTTCCGTGCTGTTACGCAAGATGAGATAAGATCCTGCAAGGATGTATTCATAATATTATTTTACATATAAGGAGGAGGTTTGGTATTGAGTATTCAGTATAAACATCGACAATAGTGGGTTAAGCCCGAATCCTTTATTTATATGCCCTAAAAGAGTGGTTAATTGTACTAACATAGAGGTTTATGTGCGAGTAACTTTATGACATTGAAAATAAATTCTAAAAGTAAAACTCTATTTTAACACAGTAATTTTAAGAAAGAGAGGGCGTCCTAAGCTCTATAAAAACTCCCCTCATAACACACAACTCGTATCCTGATTACTGCACATACGGGACCAGAAACTCTTCGAATAAATGTTGCGACTTCCCTGGTATTAGGATCGAGTCACTACCGATTAGATCCCTTCTTCAGATGAGAGTGATACCTTTGCGATTATGCCCTCGTGGTATTCTAAACGATGTCCAGCTAAAACAAACCGACAGACACTAGCGTTTTGTATCAGAACTTGCAATGTTTTAACTTCGAGTTCATACGAGAGGTAACCTGCTATTCTGCCTAGATTCTTTTTAATCTTTACCTCAAATTGGTGTATAGTGCTTATAGCTCTGCCACAGTTTTAAATACCCACCAGAATAACACAATATCTCAACTTAGTATGTTTACTTGGAAAAAGAAAACACGACTGAAAATATTATTTTTTAAATTATTCTTTGATTATTTTAGGACCTGCAAATAGAAACTAGTGAATATCGGAAAACAATAATGGGTAAGGTAAAATTAAAAAAAATCACGTACGCTTAAAAATGACTAAATAAATTTAATCGAAAGGATAATGCCTCACCTTGTCTCATACTGCAGCACAATGCCAGACTACACACGGAAAATAAAACGTTGGAAATGAAATTTCTGTGTTTAATTAAAAGTTCAACAAAAATAAAATGATTGTTACCCGTTTCATACAATCATTCACTCAGCTGTCCAAGAATTATTTACATTTCGTGACATGTATTGGTTATCGACCAACCTTTTACACTCTGGGGGGTGCATTAAGTGTGCATTTAGTTATATTGTGCCAACAAAATATTTTATAAGTACACTTAAGTGTGATTTATTCGAGTAATTTTAATAATTACAATAGTTTTTAAAATCACAATACATATAATTTAAACTATACGTGACAGTGTCCTGTCCTGAAGGCCATTTTATCTTAGAGCTGCCAGTGTTTTCGCTTTTATAAAATAAAGTTACGGAGTGAAGTACAGAGAAGAAGATCTTGTCAACAGAACGGGTTATTTTATTCAGCGGCGTGGAGACGGGACCTTTCCGCACTACACTGCTTGCACAAGCGAATGTTCACGGGACCCTCTCCCGGGGAATGTTCTACGTTACAGGCGGGGTGGCGAGGGGAATTTATACAACCTCGTCCATTACGACGCCTCACTGTACAACGTGTTGAGTTGGGTGTGGCTGCACTCTTAGCAAGCAACCACGAAACGCCGAGCGACTACTCGACAAATATTTGCATTTATATTAACGAAACAGTGATGCAACCCCTACCAGTAAATTCAGACTCCAAAATACGCTTATTTTAGAACAAATTTAATCAAAAAAATTATTTAATTATTGAAAAGGAAATTTAGTATTTATTTCATATCATACCTGCAACTTTTATAATATTAGTGGATATTTTTTTTCCTATGTATGCACCGAAAAAAACTCTTGAAGTAGGCACAGAATAATTAGCGAGATTTCCCTCTGCAAAGTATTTTAGTGGCAAACATAAATTTATTTCATAGTGAAAATATACGCATGGTTCATTCTATCACGAATCAGTATTGTAAATAAAGACAGTAAAAATAATTAGAATAATTCCTGTTTAGTAAAAATTACAAATAGAATAGCTAAAAATATAATGAAAGTCATTGTTGTTTAATATAAAACAATTTACAAGTGCTCCTAACAGATGACACCCACTGAGCTCATGACCTAAGCAAATGGTAGGGTCTGATTAGCTAGTGTAGAATAATTTTTCTTGTGAGTTTCAGCTATTTCCATAGAGCTTATACAGAGCGCGGCAACATAACTTCCTTTTTTCAAAACGAAATAAAACTCATTATATGAATCAGAAATTTTTAAATGTTATTTGTATAATGTAGGTACATATCTAAAGTTTTTTTCTACGTAGTTTTGGAAAACATATCTGGTAGGTGACGCCCCGCATTGCCCATGCACTGAATAAACCGATTTCTGGCGTTTGCCATGACCCTCACCAGCATATCAGCCAGTATGTTGGCAATTTTGCCCGGATGTTGGCCTTTAGGTGTTGAAGTGTCTTTGGGCGGTTGACATAACCGCGGGATTTAAAAAAAACCCCACAAAAAATAATCGCAAGGGGTCAAATCGGGGGACTGAGCTGGCCACTCCAAATCGCCCTTAATTGAGATGAGGCGCTCCGGGAAGTGTTCCCTCAAAACAGCCATTGATGACCTTGAAGTGTGAGCCGTTGCTCCGTCCTGTTGAAACCAAATGTCTCCAAGATCCAATTCATCAAGTCGTTGAAAAAAAAAAGTCCTCCAACTTGTTCACATACCGTTCTGAATTCACTGTAACTGTGACCTCATTTTGTTCAAAAAACCAGGGACCAAGAATTCCACCTGAGGAAATTGCACTCCACACTGTAACTTTAGGTGAATGCAAAGGCCTTTGATGCAATTCTCGGGGATTGGTGTCGCTCCAGTAGCGCTTGTTCTGTTTGTTAACAAACCCACTCAAGTGAAAATGGGCTTCACCACTGAAAAAAACAATTGTGGGGTTTTTGAAATCCCGCGTTTATGTCAACCGCCCTAAGAAACTTCAACACCTAAAGGCCAACATCCGAGCAGAAATTGCCAACATACCCGCTGATATGCTGGTGAGGGTCATGGCAAACGCCAGAAATCGGTTTATTCAGTGTATGGGCGTCACCTACCAGATATGATTTTCAAAACTACGTAGAAAAAAACTTTAGATATGTATCTACATCATACAAATAACTTTTAAAAATTTCTGATTCATATAATGAGTTTTATTTCGTTTTGAAAAAAGGAAGTTATGTTGCCGCACCCTGTACTTACCGATTCAAAAAGTTGGCACCCTCAACGACAGTTTTTTTTTGCGTTTAGTGTTCTAATTAATTTTGAGCTGTATGCTTATTCCCATTTTTTATCTGCATTGATGAGTATAACCATAATCTAGTGCCTCACATTTCGGCAACAGAAAAGTTAGTTATTTAATGTTTTTTTCCGTCTAGATTTTAAACAGCTCTAACATTTCATTGGTTGTTGCTATTCTTTTGACCGAGCGCTTTCAGTAGGTCGAGGGTTCGATTACGAATAGCTGCATTGCGATTAGTTATACCCACACGGTTCATCATCCTCATTGCAAATGAATGCTGGTGCAGTTAACTGGGGCGCCCATGCTCATTTGCCGCCAACTCGAGAAATACATACGTTGGAGTGGTAAGTATAGGCTGTTCACAGTAAATTGAGCTCTTTCGAAAGCCCTGCTTAAGATCTACTTGCGTATCCTTGCGCCGTACGTAAGATTAACATTGCCATGGGCCTGCTCGCTTTATTCGTGCGTCGGTCGAGTGAAAATACGAAATTATCAGATTTCTTCTTACATCTGCATGCAATGAAAAGACCGAAAGCAACAGAAATCACGTCAGTATTCACACATGTTTTTATGCTATTCACGATAAAGTGAGGACTTTTGAGAGCTTCTCATTTGAAATAATAGTGAATAAATATATTTTATTTTACTCTTGTACGTTAACATCCGAGTGCGATGGAATATTCACACTTGGTTTATTACTTACGTGGTTATATTTATTTAAAAAGTTTGTTAAAGGGTTAAATGCCTCATCTTACCCTACTGCATTATACACACAAGAAGTTTTTAGTCTTCCCGCAGTATAACTCTTTAAGGGCAACCTTACCCATACATATTAAATTCTTGGTTATTCTAACTTTTTTTTTTAAGGATATTCTGAAAGTACACTGTAAAAATAATCCATTAAAAGTTTTCTGTACGACAAAGAAAACAATTTCTTCGAGGCTGTTTTGTATACAGTAAAACAAAATTGCTTGAATTCATATAGAAGTTTAGAGGAGCATAGGTTTGCTGTTAAGAAATGTTTTCATTATACTATTTTGTTTCTATGGCAATGTTACCTTCATTTATAGCCAAAAAATAAGCATTATTTGGGCTGCTTTGGTTCACAGTAAAAAAAACAAAAACTTCGTACCNGGGGGGGGGGGGGAAGAATCACCTTAGCAATTATTTTTGCAGTGAACACAAAATCAACTTTCAGAGACTGCAAATCTAACGGTGATTACAAAATAAGCTATGGTTTAGTGATAACTACCAAATAATTAAGAGTTCACCACAAACAATCGGTCACGGTGAAATTATACGAAATAACTAGTGTATGTCACAGTTATTTTTTCTGCAGATAATCATTTTGAATTGAGTATAGCATCGGGAAATGGTCTTTGAGATGTGGCAACGTCCCAATGTTTACGGGTGATTAGAAAAATAGCCACAAAATTTTCACTTTCCTCCTGCTGCTGCCTATGTAATGTTTTTGTAATTTCCTTCAGAAACGCTGTTGAAAACGTACGAAGTTACTACATCTTCTTAACTATAATAATTAATTAAAATAGTTTTTTTCCATTCAAAGGGATTTCCAACACCATGTTCATTACATAAAAACACTTCTCTCGACACCTCTTTGCATTCCCCAAAATATCTGCACTTATTTCACAAAACATCCAGTATATTTGTATGTTCACGGTAAATTGAGCACTTTTGAGGCCCTTGTTACTTTTTCCTTTCAACAATTTTTTGTCCTTAACCACCTGTTTAAATAAATATTGGCATGTAAGTAATAAAAACAGTGTGTATGTTGCATCTTACTCGGAAGATAACGCCTAAGGCTAAAATAAAATATATTTATCGACTATTATTCCAAATTAGAGGGTTTTCAAAAGTGCTCACTTTACCGTGAATAGCCTTTGATCACTCTGTGCTGTCTTATCGCAGGCTGGAAAAGGGTGTTTTCTTTCACGGGCCCTGGTTGGAAGCAGCTCCGTCGAATGTCGAGGAAGAGCGGTGTATCGACCAGCCTAACGAGGTGCACGGCCGGGCCGGGAAGGGGATGCGGCTGGTGAAGGTCACTATTCAGATCTCCCCGGGGGGCGTTAAAGCCGGCCGAGGGGCGCGCGGGTTTTCGCTGCCTGGTTAACTTGACCCGCCAGTTATAAACACGGTCGGGCGCCCGCACAAAGGGTCTGCCGCAACGGTGTTTGTATAGCCAAGACTGTTGCCGGAGTAATTAAGACCCTGGCTGGCGCTGTAGCTTGCGCAGCTCACCGCAGGAGGCGCTGCGGTGCCCCAGACGCCACGAGCAGAGAAATGGTCCCTCGAGATGGTGCACGGCACGCCATGTTTGATGCATAATCTTTTCTTCTTTTTTTTTAAATCATGAATCCTATTTAAGGCTCCCGTCTAACTGGCGCTTGAACTGCTTTCCAGTGTGTTTGAAATACGCGTTTTTTCTCAACGAAACTATCAAACGTGTGTCCGATGTGCTGATCTACAAATAAAAAACCTCAGACGAAGGCTGTTGAGTACTTTCAAGACGTCACGTACATTAGAAACACTATTTCAGAGCACTCCAAAATGACAAAAAAACAAAAAAAAACAAGTTTTTTTTAAAACGTTATATCTCAAAATATAAGCGTCAGATACATACAAAACCACTCGAGGGCCCTGCATTGAACCTTCCTACAGACTTTCCACCGCTCAAAGTCTCTTAAGTACACGCAGCACGACGAGAACACTGCACGCCAGTTCACAGCCTTGCGCTTAGCGGCGATGGCGTACTTGATGCGCGTGGCAGTGGCTCTTCGGTCTCACACGTGGAACAAAGCTCTTGGTAGTAGGAAGTCCTAATATTTTCTTATTACTTGTTTGGGCGCAGACATAATAGTTAACTATGGACCGTCCGCAGTTAATCGAGAACTTCTACAAGCACTGCTTAGGATCTACTCTTCTGCCCTTGTTGTACTCTTACATTACGATGGACCCGACCAGTGTTTTCAACAGCTGGTCAAACGAAAGTGTGGAATTTTCGGTAATGTTAATGTGTTACTAATACACTATTTATTTCACTTACTTAAAATAAGCACAATCCACTGAGAAATAATTCAGGCGTTCACAAAATTTAAACATAAACCTTTTGATTTGAACTTAAGCATGGAACTACTTTTCCTACGCCAATTCTAACTTTATTAGGAGCATGACCGTAAAATTTTTTGTTACAATATGTGTGTTCATTTATACAGTTATTGCTTTTAAAAAGGGCTCAATTAAAAGCGAATCTTCTTCAGAAAGCAGTAAACTGCATATTTCTTGTCGGGTAAATTATCGTGATGCATACCATAAACGAATAAACCGTTGGAGTTATAATCTATATAATAATAAAACACCGTTTTTTTTTTGAGCCGAGTGTAACCAGGATCATAGAACAAGTGGGCGAGAGATTGGGAAGATAAATACTGGTACTTGCCTCCAGAATGCGGGCCAGACAAACTACCGCATAACCAAACACATCAAGTTTTTATGCCGAATTCAGAATAATTCGTCCTTATTATGCTGTACGTTAATAGACGTACGGAAATTTTTGAAAGGCCAAGTCAAGGTGACGCCAAGCATATATTCTAGTTCATTACTATTTTGTTTGAGACATATATTCGGTGCCCCGTACGACTGTGAAGCGATATTAAAGCATATCTGAGAGGAATCAATTAATGTTATACTGATTAAAAGAGTAGCATTGCCAATGAACAAATGAAACAGCCATGGTTTACAGAAAGTGGTATCCAGATCAATATAGTTACTTTGTCTACGATATAGAGTTTCTGAGTGACTAGCAACATGACGTCGTCATTTCACGCACAACCATACGTTTCGTGCTGTACATTGAGAGAAGGGTTTGTTGCAGCCGACAACATTTTTGTTTGTACATGGCCAAAAATATGTTTGGTTGCTCAAACAAAAAAAAAAATTGTTGCTTAAACAAAACTTAAAAACAACAAAATTAATTCTGTTCGTCTATCAAATTACAAGCTTAAATTAACAAAACCTCTGTGTTGGGCCGAAATAAAATGGACTGCCAACAAAATACTTAGTTGAGTCAACTTTGTATATTTGTTCGGCAACTCATTTGATTGCCTTTGTTCGAAAATAAAGCCTTAGAGTTTGTTTCTATTTTTCGTGACTGTTAATATAGTGAAAATGCTTATTAGTGAATTTATTGGTAAACTAATAATAGTATAAACTTCTAATAAATAAAGTTAAGCAGGAAACTAAAAAGTAAAAGCTGTAAAACTTGACATATTTACTAGCGTACATGAGAGCCGCGGTGGTGTAGTGGTTTCGAGAGTTGTTTAGACTACTCGCCTCCCACCAAGGCGAACCGGGTTCGAATCCCGGCGGGGTCGCCCCCGGATTTTCCCAGGTGGGAATCGTGCGGGACGATGCCACTGGTCAGCGGGTTGTCTCGGGGATCTCCTGTTTCCCCCGTCCTTGCATTCCGGTGATGCTCCATACTCACCTCGCTTCACCCTCATCGGCTCTCAAGTCCTCGATGTTAAGAGCCGCCCAGATCTCTTCACTCGCTCACTCACTATTTGCGTACGTTGCCCAGTATTCAAAATGCATGTATTAAAAAACATTCCGATTTCGTCAGTTGTCAATTTAGATGAGTTTGCTAGGGAGCAACGCTCGTTCGCAAGCTGTGCAACTTCGAATTTTAGCCGGGCTTCAAATTAATTTTTTCTATATTAATCGAAACTTTTTAACGTACATAGAGTCAAATAAATCTTAAGTTGCACCAATCAAATCTTTGCTTACTTTATTTGACTCAACAAAACTTTTTTTTCTAAGTGTACAGTAAGGTGTGTGGAGCTACAACTGCGAACGCGATCGTCAAATGTTTTGTGATGACTGACCCACCAGTATCGGGGAACATCGGATCGTTCCACGGAGGGTGTAACGATACGCGTTGTCACGTCTTGCGAAGTTACTTACTTCCGCGT
Source organism: Clitarchus hookeri (assembly GCA_002778355.1). NCBI lineage: Eukaryota > Metazoa > Arthropoda > Insecta > Phasmatodea > Phasmatidae > Clitarchus > Clitarchus hookeri. The sequence goes on along the minus strand of NQII01002400.1, from coordinate 124,839 downwards.
TAGGGAAGTACCGTATCTTAGTCGGTGAGCTGACCAAGACAGGTAGGGGGCGCGTTCTAGTTGCACTGAGATAAATATATGGCTGTAGGAACCATCTGGAATGTAAAAATAGGGGCATCCATCAGATGGGTTGCACGTACCTTGGGCTGGTATTGAACAGTTCTGTAATTGGGTTTGAGAGTAGCAGCAACAGAGTATTCTGTTAGGTTATTACAATCCTAGTTGTCGTGGGCACAATTCAAATATTGTTTAAATTGTTCTGTTGGAGGTACTATTGGGTTTTGTAGTAAGAACACAGTGCTCTGCTTAAGTAAACATATGCACAGTAACAAATACAATCACAGACAGTAATAAAACGAACAGTTCTTTTGGTCCCTATTGTAACAATCTAGATGGTTTCTATGACCATATAAATGTTTAGTTTATGTGCAACATAAATAATACTTTTGTGACAGTTGTGGCGGTGTGTGTAGAAGTTTGTAATGAGTTCAGAATGTTGTACGATCAGGTGCAGTGTTCCATTGGAACATACTCTGCTTCACACTTGAGAGGCGCCAGTGAAGCTGGCTGTCAGAAGGAGCATTGTCCAGTAAACAAAGTGATTTACATAAAGTTAGGCGCCGTCTATTAATAGAGCATGAGTAGTGTGGTCCCCAGCTGGGCGGGCAGCGAACCAAGGACCGCGGCGGAGGCCATTACAAAGCTGGCGAGTGGGCGTAATTTTTGTGACACTGTAAAACGGTTTGCTAGAATTCGCGTATATAAATGTTTAGTTGGGGTAATAAAATATACTTTGGCCCTACACAAACAAATTTATTGTTGGCATTTCCCTCAGTGTAATCTATTGGTCTCGTTGGTCTGTTTATTTTATTGGAACGCTATACCTTACCGGGCATTTTGCTGACCTGGTTAAAGGGCCATCCGTAAAGCGGAGGTTATGGAGAAAAACATTAGTTGTGCTTTCTGATATAGCCGCAGTAAATTATTTTTAATATTATCTAATATTACGTGTTCTCCATTTGTAAGATTACAAGTGTAGTCTTGGCATGAAATGACCTAGTGAATTTAATTATTATTGGTTTAAGTTTTATCGTTTCTGTCTACTTATTATGATTTCAAACCCTTGTATGAGCATAGTTACAGACCGCCATTTACATTATGCTCTTTCTGTAAGAACAGAGTAGGCATTGTCCCAGAATTGGAATTACTTGGAAACATTTAAAGTCGAGGTTCACATGCTCTGTTTGCGTACAAATGCACTGGGAACCAGTGAACGACGATGAAGTAAGGTAAGAATAGAGCAGCGCCAGAATGCAAGAACGAGGGAAACGGTAGATCCCAGAGAAAACCCGCCGACCACAGGTATCGTCCGGCAAGATTCCCACTTGCAAAAATCCGGGAGTGACCCCGCCGGGAATCGAACCCTGTTAACCTAGCTGGGAGGCGAGAAGTGTGACCGCTACACCACCGCGGCCCCTACTCGGAACCAGATTCGAACTTGTGATGTAGCGAAGGGAAATTATTCACGAATTCATTTGAAGACCGACAAGATTTCAAACATTTGTACCAGCGGGTTTACGTTTCCAAATGGAGCACTACTTTCCCCATCCAACTTTGGTCAGGGGAAAATAATTATTCATCGCTCTACTCAGCACCACACTCGAGCGTACTCGTTAAAGTATTAACAAACTATTTTAACAATAAATCCAATATTAATAAAAAAAATACTTTATTAATTACTTTTAACTGATTGAATTGATATAAGAAAACAAAGACTTCTAATGCAGGAAGAATTATTTTAGTTCTAAATTGTTTTATCTGATTAATTAATTTAAATATTTTGACATTCGTATCGGATCGAAAACGAATCAGTTTCTAAAACTTCCGCTTTCTATTTTATGCAATTCCAGTTTATAAGCAGAAAATATTTTACGACTTTTCAGAACTCCAGAACTCCATTGCGTCTTCCTATATTTATAATTATATGCAGCATTTTTGACACAGCTAAGCTTTTTGAAGATGAACCACAAACATTCGTTTTTAGAGTAGCTGAATTTCCATCGGTCCTGTTAAAATGGATACAAGTGTCACACACACACACACACACACACATCTACACGCACATACACACACAGTCAGGAAAGTGATATCATAAGCCATTCTTTCCTTCGGAAAGTAGGCTAAAAAATTACAAAACATTTACAAATATTGGACACATTTAACCAGTAGTTTTTCTAGTACGCATTCCAAATATTTACGTATGCTTTATTTAAGATGATGAAGGTTCATACATATTTCCAAACCAACTCATTCTGCGTCTCATATAACTTTCATTTCAATAACACAGAAACTTGTTTATGCATTTTTGTGTGTTATTCTTTGAGTGAATCCTATAGAAACATCCTCAGATCACAACTAGTCAACGTCACATGAGAAAAAATACTGAAGATGGAAACGGAAAAATTTTAATACTGTGAAACAAAGTAATAATAATAAAATACTACGCACAGAGAATGCCTCTTCAAGAAAATTATACTAATGAATGGAAACCGACTTTTTATGAAAACGAAAGGAAATATATGCAAGAAGTTACTGAAAACTAATGAGCCTACATTCTTCTACACAGGATCAGATAAATTTTAGTAAAGTTCTTAAAGGTATAGAGGGTTGGAAGGCGTTGACGTCTCATTGACAGCAGTGCCATTAGAGATTAAACCAGGAACACGTGAAACAGTACCAAGACAATTAAAATACACGAGTCACTTACCCGGAGTTCGAATTGAGAGAAACTCGTAAAATAGCTAGTTTGCAGTCAACTACATCACGGAGGTAGGATTCGGAGCATCAACTTCGGATGTAAGCAGTCTAATGTTTTGAATGATAGGGTTCACTAACCTGAAATATTTACTCGTCCATCATTCTGAAAATAAGTGTCTGAGCCACTGAAAACACTTAAGTTTACATGGCCTACCATATCGCTGATTGAGTGAAAAATTTGGTGAAAATCTGTTCAGGTTATGTTAGTCTAAAATGAAAACTACTGAACCGATTTCGTTCAAACACACTTTATTTTAATTTATGTATTATATACAAGCTGTATATTACTTAAAACATGAAAATTTCCACACGTTCCAACCAATTCACGAAACAACCATATTTCATCACCTAATTCAAATTTTACTTTTTTACATGAATACGTAACAGGAGCTTGAGCAATAGAAATAACAGCAGTCTGATTTAACACACTTTCATGAACTGCAAAAGTATTCCAACATACAACATCATATGCATATATTTGATTAATATAAGCATATGAAGGAGCCGGACTATTATGAGCACGGCGAAAAAAACACATTTCTAACATTCCACTACACAAATTACTAGTAAAACCCTAATATTACCGACGGGTCGCGCGATACTTAATCTCTTGTGAATGGGGCATTTCAAGGTCACGCGTCGTGGCAGGTTATATCTGGCTTATGACGTAATGGTTTGGGANGGCCCCGTACCCCCCCCCCCCCCCCCAGAGTGATGTGCAAGCATTACTCTGGTTAAACCAGCGCCGATTAAAAGAAAGATGACCGCTCCCTCTCTACTAGCACTTTCCCTACCTACTAATAAAGAGCATGGTTCCTACCCATCTGTCTCCTGTAGCATTTTCTGTTAAACCTGATAATGCATGTAATAATTTTTTAATTCTTTCCTGTCGAAAGGGGTTTTACGGTGACTATGCCGGTTTTTCCCTTTCTCTTCTAAGTATATAAGTTTAGCTATAAGTACACTTAGGGAGGTTCTCATTGCCAAAATCTGGACATGGCAGCCCAACCCCTCTTTGCCGTGATGCATGTCTCCTTCCATGATTTCCCTTTCCTTGTAGGCGTATGGGGCTTAGCCCTGAGACGCAATAAACTCCCATCCCTACCGAGGGCTCACAAACACTTAGTTTTAGAGTAGGTTAGAAAAAAAAATAACATATCACTTCGCTCGTGTCATTAGAGAAGACACACCAGACTGTCGGGGAAGACACCCTGCAGCGACAACCAGAAACAGTGATTTAACATGCCACGAGGACACTACAGAAGGAGAAAATATTTTCCTAAGAAGATATTTAGGAATATTTGTGGATTTAGTGCTGACGTTGCTAAAGAGGACAATGAATTTATTAAGCAAGTTACTCAGTGTCAAGAAAGTTATGTTTTGCTTTCTTTATTGTATAGATTTGGTTTGCAGGGTTTGACTAGCAATTCTGGTAGTGGATTGTAAGAAATGCGTTTTTTTCCCCGTTCTCATATTAGTCCGGCTCCTTCATATGCTTATATTATTGAAATACATGTACGTGATGTTATATGTTGGAAGACACAAAAAAAGCATAAAAAGCTTATTTTCTTAACCAATGCTATCTTACAAAACTGCCTAAAAAATTGTCGTTATACTATGCTTCTAATAGCTACTGCAGCATAAAATGTTCGGTTGGATTTTGTTAAATTGTTAAATAGATGCGCCAAACATATCAAAATATTTCTAGGGCCACCGTTTTGAAATTCAGTGACTTACCCTATCTAAATTATGGAACTTTACATGGCCTTCTGTAGGTGTGCTAAATTTTGAGTAAATTAGTTGAATTATCCGGAAATATGTCAAAATGTTCATTTTACTCACCTGACACTACTTTCCAAAAATCCGGCAAAAGAGGATTTCTATATGCATAAATGATGCTTCTAATTAATACTGATGATCGTACTAAATTTGGTTGACTTTTGTTGAAACGTTTCATAAATATAACAATTGAATCTAAAATATTTATATACACCCCATTAAAATATGCTTGTCGCACATAGGCCCTAACACATGTTAATGTAGATACCCTACTGCAGCAATAATTGCGTGAAATTTTGGTATGAATAGGTTGATTGATCATTGAGATAAGGCATAAAACCTCCAATGTTCATGTGACGATCTTTATAAATGGAGGACAAAAAGATTATGTATTAGCACGTTCCGCCATTGTAATAGATACAATATACAAAGTTAAATTAAAATCTGTTATATCATAGATATATCACACTAAGCTAAAATGTTTGTATAGGCGCCATTCAGAAAATAAGAGGCGTACACATTTAAAACATATTAATTAATATGGCCTACCACAGTAAAACCTCTATCCAAAATTTGAAAGAAATCGGTTTATGTTTTCCCGAGATATGACATATAAACGGTATTATTTCAAGTGGGGCTATATTACAAAATGGCGGAAAAATTAGTCATTGTACAGACAATTTTTATGGATATAATTTTATACTGTCAGCATACAAAGTTAAGTTGAAATTGATTTAGTAATATCGTAGATAAAATAAATTGAGCTTAAATAGTTATATGGACGCCATTTTTTAAATATATGTCTGACACTCTCAAAGTTTATATGTTTACATGGCCTGCCATAGTGCTACTTGATCGCCAAATTTAGTATAAATTGCTTGTTATTTCGGAGATGTAATTCTAATTTGTCGTGTAATTCTATTTTACAAAATGGCGGACAAAAATTTTGTGTGTAGGCATTTGATGGTTGTAATATATACGCCCAGCAAATAAATTTTAATTTGAATTAATTACATGATTTTAACGGTTTAACGTATGAAACTAAAATTATATGGCCACCATTTTGGAAATAAGTGTCTGACATAAGCATGTCAGTAAACGTTACCTACCGCAGGACTCCTTGTTTGCCATATTTGGTAGGAATCGGTCAATTGTTTCCCGAGATATTACACAAAAACTTTGTTAATTCATATAGCGCTATCTTACATAACGGCCGACAAACGTGGTTGTTTTTTTGGCTTATACGATGCTTGTAATAGAAACTACCAGAGTACCAAATTTGGTTCAAATTGGCCAAACGGTATGGTAGTTATACCAAATAAACCTAAAATATTTGTATAACCATTTTCAAAATAAGTGCCTAGTAAAGTTCCATTACTTACATTTACCTGGCCTATTACAGTATCAATTACGTGTCAAATTTTACGAAAATTGTATGAGTAGTTTCTTTGATGTAACGTAAAATCCTTATTATTTCATGTGGCGCTATCTTTAAAAATGGCTGACCAACAAAGATCACTTCTTAATTCAATGCTTACACCTTGCGCTGTCAGCATACAAAATTTTATTTAAATCGTTTCAATGTTTAAAAGATATAACATATCCTAAATTTTATAATGGTGGCCATTTTGAAAGGAAGTGCCCGCTGTGGCATAAAAATACCAAATTCAGGTGTACTTTCTTAGTACTATATGTGTACCAAGTTTGGTGAAATTATGTTAACGCGTTCAAAAATTGAAGGGGTGGACACACACACATGCACATGCATTTACACACGCATACACACACATAGACACACAGACAGGAAAGTGATCTCATAAGTCTTTCTTACCTTCAGAAAGTATGCTAAAAAGGTCATATAAACACTATTTCCGGTGCAAATAATAATATATTTAAATTACAGTGTCTCTCACGTTCAGAGTCGGTTCCCACAAACAAGATGCGGTCCGGAGCGCTGGATTTGCACTCTAAATACATAAAATATGAAAGTTTTAAGAGTAAAAGAAGAAACTCCAAACTCTTTAAAAAATGTCAAGTTCAGTGAAAACGCAATATTTATAGTTACGCCAGTTGTCAGGAGCATGCACAACTCCCGCTCCATTCTGTTCCGCATATTACATTGCTGCACAATATCTGCCTCGCTCCATTCTGTTCCGCATATTACATTGCTGCACAATATCTGCCTCGCTCCATTCTGTTCCGCATATTACATTGCTGCACAATATCTGCCTCGCTCCATTCTGTTCCGCATATTACATTGCTGCACAATATCTGCCTCGCTCCATTCTGTTCCACATATTACATTTCTGCACAATATCTGCCTCCGATAAAGATCGCAGTCTCATACTGCGGCTTCTGTAAACACTATTTGTTCAGACAGCTCTGGAACATAAAATTGCATAATTTTGAATCCGGCACAAAAGTTGTCGTCCGTCGTTGCATTTCTTTTTAGCGTATTGTGTTTATGCAGTAGTGTACCACGACGGTCGCATATATCCGTAATATCCACATAAAATTGAATGTTGTTTCGCTCTAAATGTTTTGGTTTCAAAGGTTACACAAACTGAGGGTATCTCACTCTCTCATAATGTACATGATAATATCCCTGCAGTGTTTTTTGGGGATGATTTTTGTAATGTTTCTCGATGGACAGAGGTGTAACTGCAGGAGAAGATCAGGAAGTTCAATCAGCTCCCAGAGAGCAGAATTACACGGAATATTCAGCGGCACTCCCTCGCGACTACCAGTGAGGAAAAATTCACATTGTCCTTTTTGGAAATATTTGCCTCGGTGTTTGATACGTATTCTTTCAGAAAACGGCTTTAATGAATTGTTTGGAGGGTGAACTCTCGGAAGCTCTATCCTGCCTGGGGGGTATTTCATACCACCCACTCTATACATTGCATAACATATATCATTGCCCAGAGCCACTACCTAATTACGCCACTTTCGATGGGCGCTGTTTCCAAATTCTCATAAATAGGACTGAGAGTCTGTTCGGCATTAGTACCAGTAGCGGTTATCGCTAATGTGTGCTGGGACGTTTGTATCTCGAGTAACATTCAACATTCCAAGGCAAAAAAAAAATTATTTAACCGTCGTTATTTTTAAACTGAAATGCATAAGTATTTTTTATTAATTTAATTCTCTATTGCAATACTGCGAATAGTGCCACCTCGTGTTAGACACGAGTAATGCGTTTTACTGCACCTTTTGAGGCGCGGACGACCTTCGCTCACGAACAATATTTCCCTTGCCAGACACACGCGAAGTGATTAGAAGATAACTGACACACTGCGGTATCATGACACGTGTCGACTGCGCCATAACTTCCCAGACTGTGATATGACAGCTGAACACACAGCAGGTGGGACACGTCCGAGCTAAACATCATATATGTATAAGCCGCCATTATATTGCAATAACACGGCATTCTCTTATAATGGAAATTATTTCTCCTTTTCTATAAAAAAAATAATGTTTTAATTTAGGACATAAAACAGAAATCTGCAGTATTTAAAAAAAATGTAGGATAATTTACTGACATTTCTCTATACGAAATAGTCAAAAGGATTTTTCACTGAATGTCTTCCTATATAATCTCCCACACCTCCTCTCAACCTTGAGCGAAATTACAAGCACGTTTATTTACATACTCTATATTTGTTTCGGAAGAAACTTACTAACAATGTACCACCCCAGCATTTGCATATTTTTTTTTCGGTAACTCACATTTTTATGTATACCTCGTCGTCTCCACGCGCAATGCTCTCAACTGGCGTGTGATGTAGTTCCCTGAATGTTTATCGCATACTAATAAAGATAAAAGTATCATTCGTGTCCAAAGACAACTCAGAATTTTGTGTATAGAAATATAGCAGCTAAAACTGATTTTGAAAAAAACCAGTTTTAACAATTTTCACGCACAAAAAAACTATTCTTTGAGTTGAAATGAACACTTGAAACACGTCTTCGGCCATGAAACGTTTGTATAGTGATTTTTGTGTTTAGACGCCACTACAAAGTACCCAGCCGTTTTTTTACCTACGTGTTTTCTACCAAAACTCCGCAAAGCACTTCATGCGCCAGCCAGTCGGAGTCCTTAAGGGGCATCACTAGATATCATATGATTCTCATTGTAAGTTATGTTTATTCTAATTAAAAAAAAAAACATGAAATATTTTAATGCAAATATTTTTTCATCGCAGAAATGAAAGTCGATATTTTGTTGACAATTTATAAATTTGACTACTGAAACATAAATGTGGTATTTGAAAAAAGTCAAAGTCACAAAAAAAAATCCCTGTAGGTAGTCTTCTGTTTATGATATTTATTCTTCTTTAAAACAGTGTTTTAAGGTGTAGCGACAATGCTGCATCTTTTCCGAACGTATTGCTGTATTAGAACCCTACAGCCACCGCTCAAAATCCATAGGAAACCGAACACACGCAGGTTGATGCTTTTTTCCATCGCCATCGCAATGCTTTCTTATAGTTGGGCGTAACCTTGAGGTTTTTTTTTTACTAGGGAGGACACTAAAGATCGTGGAGCGAAATTGAAACTCCGCGGGAAGCATAATTACAAAACATATTGCCCAAGAATATCTGACGTTACGTATAATCTACTCGCGGTTACTGCACACACTTCTGAAGCTCTGCTGAAGTTCTACTGCCAGGATATTTCTCCGCGTAGTGCAAACTAAGCTTAACTTATCTAAAAGTCTGGAAAATTACACCAAAGGCCATCGCACCGAATTCGTGCGCATTCAATCGTAATAATATTTTGCATGATAACTATTTCTTACTAGGCGTTACCAACACACATATTTTCTCACGGTTTTTTTTTCCATGTTTTTTAAATAAATGAACCATTAAAATTGATAAATAAAATTTAAATAACATTTCAATTTTACCAAAAAAAAGTTACTTTTAAGAACACATTTATTATGAAACGCTTGTGATACGTTGTATATTCAGGAAATAACTGAACACGTTATACGTGGGGAGATTTTTCAAAGGTTTGATTCATAAAAAGTGAAGAAACCGCGAATAAACTATATNTGTATATATTTCCAGTGGTCGAACATATTGAAGATTTTAATAAAATGCGGAAAACTAGAGGGATCTCACGGATCCCCTCCCCCTTCGCCACTTTCTTGTGGACTCGCGTGAAATGTGGTACTATCCGCAAGCTGACAACCCACCAAATGAAAAATACGAGGAGCTAGAAGGAGTTTAATTTCCGGGGAAATTTCTCTCCCTTTCCTCCGCAGACCAGCCCAGCGGGAACGTCGAACATTGTACATGTGTGTATGTGTTCGGCGGAGAATCCCGAATCTTTCTTTCGTCGTGTGCACTGTAAAAAAAATATTTGTGATTTTTACTGAGAAATTGTTTGTAGTTTTACATATATTTGTAACAGTGCAAAAATTTCTCTTGTAAAATTACTCGTTTGTAAAACTACAAGAGCCATGTTTGTAATAGACCTCAAGAAATGTTTGTATTATATTACCCGTATCCAAGAGCTCAAGCAAAATGGCGAACATTCAACAACGTAAAACCGTATAGAGCTCTGTGTGCAAACAGTAGTAGAGATGCAAAGAAATGGATTGCACGTTTGAATAACGTATAACACTTAAAACAACTATAACACTCATAATAAAACGACGGCAATTTTAAAAAAACACTCCACGCTATTACTCATTAACTGTTAATGTTAAAGTTCCACATCTGCACAGAACTTTCAAAGTGAGATAATTGCGTTCTTATTAACCAATTAATTTCGCAAATATTTTGTAGGAATTTACTCCAATAAACAATACAAAAATAATTGTAAGGCTCGTAAGTCAAGTTGGCCTCGTGGTTAAGACACTGTGTGGGATAATAATACAGATACGTGGGTTATAGCCCCTGTGCTAGCGAAGCTGTTTTTTTTTTGTAAATAGTATTTCAAAATAATTTATTTCCTTATTCTCTGTTTCTAGTTCATTAAATTTGTTTCTAGAAGGAAAAAATAATAAATTTCATATCCACTTCTCAATCATGAAGGTTGCATTACAAGTCTGTCACTTCACTCTAAACCTGAAACAGTGAGAATCGAGCAAAATCAGAGAAACCAATGAAAATTGAGCGACTGATAATCAATGCCTGGTAACTAATTAAAACGATGGCTGAATTGCACTGATTTATTTGTGATTCCCACTGAATTCCAAGAATTCCGCTTCTATGAGTCACTTGTTGCCAGTTAACTTGCTTGATTCAACAGTCGGAAGCAGATAATCAACTGACTTCCAGTGAGTGTTATTTCACTGATTGATACCGTTGAAACGGCCTTAGAGCGTTGTAAAATTACACATATGTATGTGTTGCAGATTTTTACAAGAAAACAGTTTCTTTTTTGTTTTACGGGGGAATTTTTTTGTGGCAACTGTGTTTCCAAGGATTTTTGCAGTGTGAGGGGCCTGGGAGGAAAAGAAAAGTCTCAAGGCCGCCGGCGTGGTGTTTCTTGGTCGCCGTCGCGCGCGCGTGGGAAGTGGCCGGGCGTGCGAGCCGGTCCGGCGCTAAGGAAATGAAACGGCGAAAGCAGGGGTTTTTCCCTCGCCTCTGGCGCGGGCTCCGCGCCGGGATCTACCGACGTAATCTCTTGTCGGTATTGCCGCTCCAGATGGCCGCGGGGACCACGCGAAGGCAGACTGCTGCTGGTGCTTCCCGACGCCGTGTTGGAGTGCTGTCGAGGCCACTACGTCGACAAGGCCACACGTCGTACTTCTCAAGCCTGCGTCGCTATAGACTGTCGACGTTAAACGAGCACTTTTGAAATCTACCTTCGATAAATGTCACTGCCCCTATCTGCATATATTTTGGCACTGGCTGACGTGCGCCCAGTAAAGTTGGTAATGGCGGAGGAAAAGTAGTTCCATGTCTTGACGTGTAATTAAATATGTTAGCTAATAATTTTTGAATACTCAAATTATTTATTTTGCTTTATTTAATGCATAGAAGCAAATAATGAGCTTATTTGTAATATATTTACTTCTCTATTGAAAGAAACCATGAACGGACTATTATATTACACTGAGAGAACTGCCGACAAAATATTTGTTTTTATAGGTCAAAAAATATGCTTAGTTGCCCCAACAAAATATATTTTTTTTTAGTAAACAAAAATTAAAAAGCAACAAAGTTAATTTTGTTTACCTAACAAAATACATGTCTGACTAATCAAAACCTCTGTGTAGGGGCCAAGAAACTGATATTGCTTGTTCGTGGTTAATTGAGTACTTTTTAAATCAGTATTTTAAAAACTCCCTGATCACAACGGCTTACATTTCTTTATATTCAGTGGACGAACTCTGAGACGTTCAAATTGTGTTTCGTGTGGTTTGCGTAGGCCCAGGGTAAGAAGACTTAAAAAAAAATGATAAGCAAAATATATCCTTTAGGTTTGATCTTAGATATCAGCGTGGCTTAATGGTTTGGTAAATATAATTTTTAATTGAAACGCACTTCGTTACTGAAAGTTTCTAATGCGCAGAATGCAATACACCTAAGCTTACTTTTATGTACTACGAATGTTTGCATTTAGTGTATATATTTTGTTGTTGTATTCCTGACATGTCTTACACGACAGAAAAAGTAAAGTAAGGTATTTCACAGGCTATCTCAATTGTTAAAAAAAAAACTCTTAAATTCGAAAGCTCTTCTAGTACCTTAGATGTGAGCACGTCGCCTAAATAAAACAAGTTACGAAACAGTATTTGTCAGTTAAATACACACCGGCATGCCGAAAGTCATGGGATATCAGTATATAAAGGAAGCAGTTGGTGACGCCACAGTACCGTTACGCCTCGGAAGTGCCCATACCTATGTCAGCTGTGCTCTGACGTCGCACGACTGAGCGAGTGCTGGTTATGGCATTGCATTCTATGGCTCTTCAATAGACCTCACGTAGCCCCGAACAACAACGATTGGGTATTCCAGCAGGATGATGCACCGTGTCATCGGCCCAAGTCGTCCAGAATTTGTTCGACGAGCGTTATGGAGATTTTCAAAGACTGCTGTGGCCGGCCACCTCGCCACGCCCGATATGAACCCCCTCGAGCGTTTATGGGACGTGGAGGGGAGATCCATTCGCACCTGAGATCCTGCACCTACATATAGCAAGGAGCTGTGGGTATCCAGACAGCCTTGGCCAACATCTCTCCACAGGTGTGTTGTTCACTAGGGGAATCGAGTGCCACAGCGGGTTTCTGCACTTAGCCGGGCTAGAGCAGGGCCTACACGATTACTCTCGGCAAGTCCAGTGTAGTTACCAACTATCACATATTACAGTAATATGAAATTTCTTTTGCGCACCTCGGCAGTAACGTTGTAAAAGACCGGACGCTAAATGGTTCTTTCGCTAAAGACCAGGAAATTTTCGGGAATTGATTTGAGGACAAGCTAAGACTTCAGAAAAGTGTTAACTTGACTTTATTTTCCAATCGTACTGGAGTTTGTAAGCAGAGCCCGGGGAAAAGTTGAGACAATAACAAACCTGTAAGGAAAACGAGGATGGAACCACGTGCTACTTGGTCTGAGGTAAAACCGCGGCATCAACCAATGAACAACTAACCGAGGCTCGAGTGCATAAAGGATTGTGAATTCTAGCTTGTTGCCAAACGAATCCGCATAATTTACAGGCCTACATGCTTCGTACATGCTTGGCAGGAAGCTCATATGTAGTCAATGCATCGTTACTTCCGACTTTTCTGAAGCCTTGCTGAAACTGAAGTTCAACTTTCAGGCTATTCCTCCACCTCATGAACACAAAGCTCAACGTCTAGAAAATTACAAAAGGACAGAGTACCGCATTTGCGCGCACTCATGTTTAATAATATTTTTCATAAGAACTATATTTTCTCTATGTTTTAATTTATTTTAAATATATATGAAACATAATTTGTAGATGAAATATAAGTAAAGTTCAGGTTAACCGAAATTAAATATTGTTATTTGAACAGAAGTATTAAACGCTTGTGATACGTGGCATATTTAGGAGACAACCNGGGGGGGGGGGGGAATTTTGCAAAGGTTTGTTTTCAAAAGTGTGAAGTTACAACAGAATAAACTATAACATCTACATTGTTGTCACTGAAGCGAAGGTTCAATAAATACTTGTGTTCGGTACCCTTTAAAACATAATTCGATCAGTAATCAGGGACTTTCTTTCTTGGTCAAAGTCTCACCTTTAGTCTTTCAGGACATTAAATGAGGAATATTAAGTGGCAGGAATATTAATTGTTTTGATGCTTCCCTGCGCTAAAATTTTTTGGCGATTTCTTCAAGAAGAAACTGCCAGGAATCATCCCGAGGAGCAAGAACACAGGAGTAAAAACAAATCCAGGAAGATGTGGTTAAAGCAGCGAACGCTCGCCAGAGGCGACGAAAGGAAGGAGGATGTAAGAAGGACGATTCCCTCCCCCTCTCCTATCCTATCCTACTCCACGTCCACCTTCCTCCCCTTCGCACTTTCGCTTCATCGGGTGCCGCCATCTTCGCAGCACCCCCCC
>NQII01002400.1:97940-110563 GCA_002778355.1 Clitarchus hookeri | reverse complement strand
CTGGGGCGTTGCCAGGGAGAAAGCCGACCTGCGACCCCCCTTTTCCGACCGCCGCGAACACCCGCTGGCCCCTCTCCACCCCCTACAGTAGGCCGCTGAGGCACCCGCGGTGGCAAACAGCAAACAACGTAGAGCCACCCTTGGTGAAGAAACCTGTCTAGAGGGACGCTTCCTTCGCCCTCTGTCCCACGGGAACCGGAAGAGGCAGGGGAGGAATTTGAAGGGGCACGCCCTGAGTCGGGAAGCCTACACTGTAAATTCTTATTTTCTGTATTGTTACAAGCAGCATTTTGAAGTGAGAGAATGATTAAAGAGATTTTGAGTGCCGACGAGGGTGAAGCGAGGTGAGAAGGAGGGAGCAGTGCCGGAATGAAAGGATGGGGGGAACGGGAGAACCGCGAGAAAACCCACCGATCAGCGGCATCGTCCGGCACGATTCCCACTTGTGGAAATCCGGGAGTGACACCGTCGGGAATCAAACCCGGTTCACCTTGGGGGGAGGGGGGGGGGAGTAGTCTAAACACTACACCACCGCGACCCGTAGGTTTTTTGGAAACCAGGTATTGCTGGAGACTGGAAAATTTCGCGACTTATTTTGAAGGCAAGCTACACTTCAAACACACGTACTTTTCTGTTATGTTTGCGATTGGATCACAGTTTATTTGACACGCCTATGCGAACTCTGAGCCAATAACAGACCGGTAAGGAAACAAGCACCGTTCCCGTGCCACCTGGTCTCAGGTAAGACTGGCTACATACTGGAGAGAAAGCTGAAGCTCGAAGAAACATAATACTGAGGAGTCTAACTTGTTTTAAACGTAATTCTCAGAAATAAAGGAGAATTAAAACGTCATTATTAAGGCGGCTTATCCCTCCCCCACATTATTGAAACAATATGTGTTTGTGATTTGGACTCTACAGGACTTTCAAACGGGAATAATATCAACGGCTTTTAGTTGTTACCCTTGAAAACACTTATTTGACATTGAAAACTACTATAGCAATTAATGCTCAGTTATGAAACTAAAATAACTATTTTAACTGAAGAAAATTTTATTTGCAAGCAAGTTGGTTGACGTTAAAAACCAGGTCTTTCTAAGGTAGCAAAACTGATTGCGTAAACTGTTTGCCAAAGTTATGTTTTAAAATGTAATAATAAACATGAAACACAAATAATTTATTTGGCAAGCAAATGAGACAAAATAGAAATTATGGCTTTGACGTGTGCGCGAGACATGAATTAGTGCTAAACTGGTTAAATGAAATCTACAGCCCATTAGAAGATGGTACTGAAGTATTAAACAGGATGTGTATGGTTGATAACTAAGGAACCTACTTTCCTCTACATGGGTGCACATACATTTTAGTAAAGTTCTTGAAAGCCTAGATGGTAGGTAGGCATTGACGTCTCGTTGATAGCAATATCATTAGAGACGAAACAAGAAACTTGTGAAACAGTAAAAAGACAATTAAAATACAGCAGCGGAATCTAGCGGAATCTTTGTGTGCGTTCTGTACGAATACGGTGGGTCCTAGGCAGTTGTTTCGTAGGTCATACTGATCAATAAACCAGCATAACACGTTCGTATTCCCCGATAATAACGATGTTGCCGGCAAAAAGAGGGTGAACACTCCTGTTATTTTCATAACGGGGAGTGTTATTAATGTGAGCTTGCTTTTGGGTTGAAGATCCCGATAGCATGAAACAATGTTCTGCGAATTGTACTTTCATCTCACATGGCTTCCTATATTTTGCAAAAATACATTCCAAAATTTCTATTTTCGGGACATATTTCGCCCTCAATATTTAATTTAGTTACAAAGTGTTCCATATATTTGCCACTTGATTTTGCATAAAGAATCACTTCACGGGGGTTTGTCGGTCTAGTTCAGCCCCACTCTGAATGCAATACCAAGAGTCGGAACATTTGATGGCCTACAAAAATAATACATTTTCAAAAGTCCACTACCTGGGTTAGCGATAAGACCTTGCCAACCAAAACGATATATAAAATACACCAAAACATAAACTTTTTTGCACCGACTAATTTGCTTGACAAAAATGTCATTTTTAGTAAGATCAATATCCATTCACCAATATACCTTAAAAAAACTTATTTGGTAAGTATCTTTTTCTTTTGTACACTATACAAAATTGTTTGTATTTGTACAAGGAAGCCTTTGGAAACTTGTCCAAGATTTGTTAAAACACTGCAAATAAATCAATGTCATTTTGATTAAACTTCCATAGTGTGGAACGCGTAAAATTAATGTTGAATTTCAACGAATTTATTATAAACGTCGAGCCGCACAAACAATTTTGTATGATTTATATAATAATGTGTAGTAAATATACATTATTTCATCTATAAAGACACAATAAAATCATTTGCAACGAATTTCCAAATAATAGTTTCTTACGAGAAGAGACATTTTTTACTGTGTCGATTCTTCATGGCATGTTGCACCCGCTGCATTCGGCTTGAAGGAGCAGGAAACTTGTATGTGTCAGACTTGCGACAGTCTGATGAACTGCAACCCCAGAGCTTGCGACCGGGAAGTGAGGGGTGGCGCCCCTTAAATAAACTAACCGCGAAGCAGGCGGGATTCCCATTTCGCGGGTCACGCACCCCGGCAGTAAGGGATGATGGTTTGCGAACTTAAGGGGGAGGGGCGAGGGAGGCTACCACACTGTTTCCCCCCGGGCGAACAGCGGAGTTAGGCGCCGCTCATTGTCCGCGGGTATCAGCTCACGAGGAGAGCCTGTTAGCAGAAGGAGAAGCGGCGGAGGGGGCGGGGGGTGACGTGGATGGTAGTATAGGCGCCCCCCCCCCTCGTGTGCTACTGGGCGTCGACAATGAGGCAGCAGCCAGGCCTCGTTAATCACGCCGCGCCGAGCTAATGTCGACGCGACGGACAAACCCCCGCCAGCCGTGCACAGCCCCCGACCATGCAGGGGCCTTAACACTTTGAATGGTGCCAACGTAATAACACGTGGAGTGAAAAGATTTGGGCGGCTGAGAACCGACGAGGGTGAAAAGAGGTATGAAGCATCGCCGGAATGAATGGGCGGAGGGAAAACGGGAAATCCCCGAGGAAACCCGCCGACCGGCGGCATCGCCCGAGTGAAAATCCGGGAGCGACGCGTACCGGGGATAGAACCCAGTTCGCCTTGGCGGGAGGTGAGTGCTCTAGCCACTACGCCACCGCGACCCCCTACGTCGTCCGAATCAAAATGAGTTGTGTGGAGTTTGCTGTAACGTAACGACACCCGCATTCTTTGAAGCCGCGGATGAATAAATATTTCCTTCTCCAGTAGTTTTCATACAGCACTCTGCGACGTGATGTTACGTCAACACCGCTCAAAGTGTAAATTACAAAATTGGACAGGGTACATTTTATATTATCCGGCGTAGGAAAATGAATTTGATTGGGATACTTTCAACTAGGCATCGCATTGGCAGGGAGCCGGCCAGTAACGAACGTTGTACAGAATAGTAAGCGCGTATATGTTGTGTCAACCAACAAAACGGTGGTAAATTGGTTGACCTAGACCAACAGAACTGGTGGTCATTCACTTGAGAATACAGGTGACTCACTAGACACCTGCAAAATTAGCGCAGTTACTCTACACCACGCCGCACTTCACAGTCTTGTAAACGCTACTGCCGCAATGAGAATAAGTTTTGTTTCAGCCAGCAAAATATTTGTTTGTTTAGGACCAATGATATATTTAGTTGCCCAAACAAAATATTTTGTTAAGTAAACAAATCTTGAATACCAACGAAATCAATTATATCCATCTAACTAAATATGCACCTGAATAAACAAAGCCTCTGGGTTGGGACTAAAGAAATTGGACTGTTATCAAAATATTTGGTTGAATCAACTGTATATATTTGTTTTGCCACTCATTTGATTGCCTTAGTTCGGAAATACAACTCAAGAGTTTGTTAGTATTTTTTGTGATAATAAGGATAGTAAGAGTGGTTTTAGTGCATTTATTGATACTTAATGATTATATAAACACCATAATAAAGCAAGTCCTACAGGAAACAAAACGAAAAAGCTGTAAAACTTGAAATTCTTATTCACGCGCGTTGTCCAGTATTTAAAATATGTTTGTATAAACGCATCTCAATGTCATGAGTGGTCAGTTTAGCTGATATTGATAGTGCGTAGCGCTGAAGTGCAAACGCTGTAGATTCGAGTCTCGGTCGGGCTGGGATTTGTTTCATATTAACAGAAACTGTTAAATGTACGTATGGCCAAACAAATCTTTAGTTACTGCAACCAAAATTTAGTTTGGCGCAACCAAATAAGAGCAGCAAAATAATTTGGTTTCAGCAACAAAATATTTTACAGCCCCTATAAAAACAATATATTTGGTTGCGCCAAACAAACTTTGTTTTATCCAACAACACATTTTTCTCTGTGCAGTGTCATTCGTCCATTAGTACGTTTTTTTTTTGTATTTGTAAAACAAATTTTCTTGAAAATAGTTGCCAGATATATTTTTGTATGACTCCAAATATATTAGCGTAAAATTCAACAAAAGTTTAGTGTGGAATGTGTAAAACTAATGCTGAATTTTAACGAGCTAGTGTTGTATACTTCATGTTAATTGCAAACATTGAGCTACACAGAGTGTTCGGAAACTCAGTGGCCAAACTGCAGACATAGGTTCTTTGGAGCAGTAGTAACACAAAAGCCGTATACAGATTCATCCGGAAACGTAGTTTAATATAAAAATAATTGTGTTTAAAGTTGTGGCGTACAACACCTGGAGAACAAGGCGGTTCGATCATTCGTATACACAAGTTGCATAAGAAGTAGGCGCACGACACTAAACTATTACATACGCAGTGTAGCGCACCTACTTCCTATGCAAGTTATCGTAAACGCATGACCTTGTTCTGCAGGTGTTCTACGCCGCAACTTTGAACAAAATTATTTGATATTAAAAACTCTTCCGGATACACTGAAGAGCCAAAAAAAAACTGGTACACCTGCCTAATATCGTGTAGGGCTCCCCCGAGCACGCAGAAGTGTCGCAAGATGACGTGGCATGGACTCGACTAATGTCTGAAGGTATGCAGGAGGCAATTCACACCATGAATCCTGCAGGGCAGTCCACAAATACATAGGAATGCTAGGCGGTGGAGATCTATTCTGAACAGCACGTTGCATGGCATCCCATATATGCTCAATAATGTTCATGTCTGGTGATTTAGGTGGTCAATGGAAGTGTCTACAGTAAGAAGAGTGTTCCTGGAGCCACTCGGTAGCAACTCTCGACGTGTGGGGTGTCACATTGTCCTGCTGGAATTGTCCACGTCTATCGGAATGCACAATGGACATGAATGGGTGCAGGTGATCGGACAGGATACTTACGTATCTGTCACCTATCAGAGTCGTATTTAGACGTATAAGGGGTCCCATTTCACGCCAACTGCACACGCCTTATACCATGACAGAGCCTTTACCAGCTTGAACAGTCCCCTGTTGACATGTAGGGTCCATGGATTCATGAGGATGTCTCCATACCCGTACACGTCCATTCGCCCGATACAATTGGAAACGAGACTCGTCAGACCAGGCAACGTGTTTCCAGTCATCAACAGTCCAATGGCGGTGTTGGCGGGCCCAGGCGAGGCGTAAAGCTTTGTGTCGTGCAGTCAACAACGGTACACGAGTGGGCCTTCAGCTCCGAAAGCCCATATCAATGATGGTCCGTTGAATAGTTCGCACGCTGGCACTTGTTGATGCCCCAGCATTGAAATCTGCGCCAATTTGAGAAAGGGTTGCACGTCTGTCACGTTTAATGATTCTCGTCAGTCGTCGTTTGTCCCGTTTGTTCACGATCTTTTTCCGGCCGCAGCGATGTCAAAGATTTGATGTTTTACGGGATTCCCGATATTCACGGTACACTCGTGAAATGGTCGTACGCGAAAATCCAAATTTTATCGCTACATTGGAGATGCTATGTCCCATCTCTCGTGCGCCGACTATAACACCACATTCAAACTCACTGAAATCTTGATAACCTGCCATTGTAGCAGCAGTAACCGATCTAGCAACTTTGCCAGACGCTTGTTGTCATATATAGGCGCTGCCGACCGCATCGCGTTACTCTGATTGGTTTTATACCTCTGTTATTTGCATACGCACGCCTATACCAGTTTTTTTTTTTTTTTTGCTTTCCATTGTATGTACGTCTTGCAAACACCTTCTGATAATTTACACCGTACGAAATTATTTGTAACCTTACCACACCAGTGTGTACGTATAGTGTCAAAGATTGAAAGTTATTTTTTTGCCAATTACCTGTTGTAGCATTCCTACATATGCGCACGGATGATTAGGGTCGTTCCCAAATTTGTTTGGCAGCGACGCTAAACGTTCCTATATTTACTGCCTGTCATGTTATGTTTCCATACTACGTATACATTAAGTAATTCAGTTTCATTTTAGGAAGTTTACAAGAAACATTTTACAGTGTAGGGATCCAAACGACTGAGGGACAACTCGGTGCTCACAAAGTAATTGATGATGGAGGATGGGCGTAAAACACCACCAACCCATATTCCTCGTCACTTAACGCCTGCATGACACGATGGAAGATCTCTTGGACGATGCCACGCAAGCCTGCACGGTCGCTTGTTAGGATGGTCCTATGGAAGACTTGGCCATCTGCTGCCCGTTTTTGTGGACGATTTCGTAATTGGACGCGTGCTTTCCTACAAGGTTGAAATTTTAGCCAGTCAGAGGGACGGTGGTAGAGTAATATTGTTTACTATGTTTGGAGAAAGAGATTAAACACGAATACATAGTAAATAAAAAACCAGGAAAAGGTTTACTGATTCTAAAACAGCATCGCGTGAAAATAATGGTAAAAATTCGTGTTTATTTAACGCAAATATTCCAGTTATAACAATAAAACGATTAGGCTGTGTTCATGATGCTGAAGTCGTGAGTGAAGATTGCCCCTGAATCACAGCTGCAAAAGTAAAATAAGAAATGCACTCGGGTTGACTTGTGCATCAACAAGTATCGTTGTATAGGTTATTCCAAAGAATCCTCCGTAACTGCTTGCCGGCAGGCTCGGGTTGAACGTCTCGTGGAAATTTCTGACGGAGCTCGCACGGGACATTTCTATCGTGGCATGCAGGCAGGCTTGAATGTTTGGATACAAAAAACTTTATTATTTTTTATTTGTACCAAATATTGTTCAACTTGTACTCTTTGTATGTGATGACATTTTCCTCGAATAAAAAATGTTTCCACTTTATATTTTTCGAATAATTTGTTGTCGAATCCTAATTTTTTTCTGTTTTGCTTCTGTAATAATAACAAATACTAGTTAAGTTGTACAAATGAAAAACATTACAACGTAAACTAACGATGTGGGCTACCACGCTACACGCGTGTAATCACCAAATAACAGGCCATTCACATGGAAAAATAAAATTATACATACATTTTTTTTTGCAGATTTTAATTTTTTTTTTATAAACGAATGAATTGTTATTTGGTGATTAAATAGATTTCAAGTGATAGCCCACGGCATAAGTTTAAATTGTACATTTTTAATTTTGTACAACATAGTTAGTATTTGTTTTTATGACGGCAGCAAAAAAGAAAAATAATAATTTTACTTTAAATTATTAAAAATATACATAAAGTGTAAAACATATTTATTCGAAGAAAATTGTATCATATACAAAGCGTACAATGTTTTCTACAAACTAAAATGATTATTTTTTTGGTATCGAACATCTTTAGGAGTGACATATTACCGAGCCCGTCCACCTATGACATGCATTTTAGAGAATAAATAATTGCACGGTCCTGCAGATGATGAGCCTTCGGTGGCTGCCTCTGCACTCACTCTCCGCGGTCACTCCTGTTGTTAAGCTTTCACAGATTCTGAGCAACTCAGACACGTTTAAGGGGAAATTAAATAAGGGGACTGGAGCTGCCGACGGGAGGATTGGTGAGTTAGAGGAAAGGAAATAAAATACCGTACATCTTCAGTACAGGGGTTAGTAATCGCTCTGCCAAAGTGACTTCTAGGATAAATTCTCAGGGCATTTCGTAGAGATTAACCCATTCAGACCCAGTGTACACAATGGTACAACTTAGGCACGTGTCGGTTAGTTTTAGTGTGTTGTGCACACTGCGACGATCAATGATCAATTACCTTGCATTTGAGTAAATTATTCGCAAACCACTGGTCTAGAACATTATGAGTTCATATAACTGTATCCAAACGTACAGTCTACAGCTTATTGGCCGTGTAAACGAAATACGTGTTGTGCTGACTTAAGTACAGCGCGCTTCATAATTTTTTTTCTCGCAGATATTTATAGATTTTTACGAATTTTTTCCACTGCGTTTTTTCAGTTTTCCTTTTCTCTTCGTCCGCTTTATTTCTTTTTCTAACTGTGTACTCGTTTTATTACATTTTATGTTACAAAAAGCAAGTGTGTGCTGTGTAGATAATGTTTTTATGATAAAAAATTACTTCGCATGAATATAACATTTATTTAAATTTTTTTGTTGTAATAAACCTATTTCTGTTCGGATTTTTGACACCCTGCTCTCTGAACAACGAAAAGTTTACAGCTATAAAATATTAGTGTTGGTCGATGTGGATATTGCAAAGCAAGATTACAATTTTATACATGCTATACATAGTAATAATGTTCTATTTCTTTCAGCGGAAAATTTATTTATATTTTGCGCGAGGATTTTCTTTTTAAAGCAAGAGAATTTTTCACAATATATAAATATATCGGAATGCATTAACCGGACAAAAATGGAGCCATGTTCTTTAAATTCTTAACTTCGTCATTACTTCTAGCACTTTCAGGTTCAAATTAAACTTTAATTCTATAAGCATTGTTAGAGTTACTATAAACCTTGTGAAATGTAAATGTAACATGCATTTTTTAACACATTCATACACATTTTTATTTGTGGCTTTAGGTTTGCAAATAACAAATTTTTTTATTCGTCCTGTACTTAAGCCAACACAGCATATCTTGAACTGGCGGAAAATCGTGAAAAAATTTTGAGCCAAAATATCTTCTATATCACACTAAATAGTTTATTCTTTCATGATCGGATGAACAAGGTTTTGACTCGGCTAAATTGTTTGCAAACCAATCTCGAACGTTCTGCCTTATAGTATCAGAACCCTCATTGGTCCAGTGAAAATGGGTGGTATCTTCATACATGCATGACAGCCAACAAGAAAAGAAAACCGTCGGACATGTGTACAGAATGTTGAATCCTAGCAAACAGTCAACTTTTTTTTCGCGATAAACCACCATCTCTAAGCATATATTTTGTTATCACAACCAATGAACTCTATAATTCGTGTTCAGCTTAGGTTATATAAACCATCCATAACTTAGAGCAATAGCACAATTTATAAACCTGTTAATCACAGTGAATACCATTGAGCCTTGAGCCGCATGGTGTACAATACCGGCCAAAAATAAACTTCCTCAGGGTTACGTACACGACTGTACACACTGGGTCTGAAAGTATTAATAGTGGGGATTGTACTTATCGTTACCTGTTTTGATTCATGAAAAGACAATTCATGGAAACTTCCGACTTTTCTGAAACCCTGCTGAAGATCTAATTCCAGGATATCCGTCCGCCTCATACAAACCAAGCTTAACCAAGTCTGGACGATTATACACCAACGGGACAGCGCACCACATTCGTGCGCACTCAGTTTCATAATACTTTGCATAGGAACTATTTCTTACTGGGCATTACCAACACACCTATTTTATCCCTGTTTTTATTCATATTAATTACAAATAATGTATTATAATTTACATATAAAATATAAGCAACAGTTCAATTTAATAAAAAATTAGACAGTTTGATGTCAACACAAGTATAAAACGCTTGTGATACACTACATATTTAGGAAACAACCAAAAATTTCGTAAAAGGGGTGATTCAAAAAGTTTTGAAGAAACAGCTAATAGATAATACTTGTGTCACACCTGCACGGCATGGAACCAACACATTTTTTCAACGTTCGTGGTTGCCCTCTGGTATAGGTGCCGCGCTACTCATTATCATAACTTACCCTATCATTTCACGTTATGAAACGGCACCAGGTCAGACTTCTCACAATATTATATTTACTCGCGCAGATTCCGTTTGTCCATCGGCTGCTGTCACAATCAGATCTCACTCTCCTGCTCAGTTCACCCACACGTGGTTAAGCCAACCCGATTACTGAATGTCTGCTGCTGATCCAGACTTCTGCACGCCGTGCCTAATGCGCAAAGTCACCTGTTTCACGCGGAAAGATTTCAGGACTTCTTGCATTCCAAAACACACAAGAGCTCAGATTCGTTTTTTGTGGTTGGATGATTTTAACTGTCACGCATTGCAGGTGTCTGCCAGCGAATCACGGACGCTCAGTGTCGGAGCTACGTAATTATGATTGGCCCAGTCAAGTAAGGAACTGTCTCCCAGCAAAGAAACGTGGTCAAAGGAAAACTGTATGTATGCAGTTGCATATTGGAGTCTAGCCTTGTCGTAAATAATTTCAAGAAAAACAGGCGGCCCAACTGATGAGCGGAGGCCCCAGTGACGTATGCGAAACTAACGTTTTACTTGTGTGACACCCAGCATATTACCAGATTATATCGTGAAATCATAGGGCGTCATATATATTACACCACTGAGTATAGAAGTACACAGGAACGATATTGGTTCCTTTGATGTGGGCGAACTCGTTCTCTGATTTGCTGCGCGAGGCTCCGTGCACGGGACTCGTGTCTGACTGGCTGGGCTGTTGGCCGGCGAAGGAGGTTGCCAGGCGCTGATTCGGCGAATGGCGTTCCGACATTTTGTTGGCCAGTGGCGCCATTTTGCTGGCGCGTGTGGCTGGTGTTCGCGGAATAAAGCGGCTGTTCCACCCTCTGCACACTCGAGAACTGTGATTACGGTCTGTCAGTTCCAAGGTGGCTAACTGAATGTGTTAACTACGCTTGTCCGCTCACCAGGAAAGGTGTTGGTAGAGATGGTGATTCATCACGAAAATGCCGGAGAGTATGCAAGTTTCCAACGCGCTGCACAGACGCCTGCGACATTTTTTTCCTTATTAGCTGCAGTGCACGTGAGGTGTCGTTTCCTTGTCTGGCTGGCCCAATGAGACTTCTGCTGCTCCGACACTGAAAGAACAGGATTCGCCTGCGAAAAGCTACCCGCAATTTCATCCAAAAAAAGAACAGCCACGCTACTTAACTTCGGGAACTTACCTATTCTGTAATCTGACGGCGCACGCATGCATTTCTAGACTGTGGTGAGTTAGGCCAGTTAATTCAAGAACTTTTTTATTGTGCAAACTAACTAAAAAAAAAAAAAGGGGGGCGGTTTTGAACCTGGTGGACATGGCCAACCTCCACTTCACATCTGTGACGGCATTTCACGTTGCTGTTATTAATGGTTTGAAATGAAAAGTTATTGTAATTTTTAAGTATTTTAAATGCGAAATCATTAAGCAGAATTAATAAATATTTAAGCGCACTTTGCAAAAGTTATTTTTTTACTCATATTTGCTAAAAAAAAATAAACCTTCTTACATGTCCTATTTACTTTTGCATACCAGAATTTTTTTTTCAAAGTAAATACTAAAACGTAGTCATGAATGACAAACAAAGAAAATAACCAAAATCCTACTTTGTTTTTACGAAAAACCATTCTTTATTTATGATTGCTAGAGAGATGCATAGTTCGCGTCATTATTTTGAGAAAAGTTAGACGACAATGCCCAATACCTGTCTGAGCACGACCCGTAATTTCATTGGTCGATGGCTTCTATACGAGGCCATGTGCCTGTGTGACTATGGTACAAGAAATTGGTCACTCTGACGTTGAACTGTTACTATTGGTTAAAAAATTATTTCACGTATACTTGCCCCAAATACTCTCAGCCATTGACAGACGTCGGTATAGCGCAGAAAACTTTGGAGTTTAGTCTGCTGCAGAGAAATAACGTGAATTTTGTAGGTATCTAATGATTGCTCATGATAGTACGTCGATCGGAAAGCTTTCAGAGCACTCGGTGAGGTGAAGTTTTGGAATCCTTTGTCAAGCATGTCCTTGCATTCGTACCAGTGCATATGTTTACATTATACCTTAAAGTGCGAGAAAACCAATATAAGCCAAACTTGGTGAGCGTAAGTTTTGGAGAGAAATATTCTCCATCGCTTGTTTGTCAAGTATTTGCTATATCACTACAAAGTTTTGAGCTCCGATCCCTTGAGCGTGCCAGTTTCAAAACATATTCATATTTGGTTTAAATTGTATGCCACCTTCTGAATAAAGCGATAGTAAGAAATTTTTAAAAATCGCGAAAATGTTACATATAATTATTTGTATTTTCACAAAGCTAAATGTTCACCGATTAGCACAAACTTATTGTCTTGGCATCGGGATGAATCAGTTGCACCTTAGATAGCGTAAAAACCCACTGGTCATTCTGTGACGGTTTCTAGCCGACACATGCAAACAGCAGCTCCATCTCTACTTCCTCAGCTGGTTTGTCCTTTCCCAACGATATAGAGGGACCCCCCCCCCCC
>NQII01002400.1:61975-97919 GCA_002778355.1 Clitarchus hookeri | reverse complement strand
CCTTAGTATACCACAAAAATGTTGTTTAATTTCATTTCAAGTTTGCACAAAAATAGATTTGAGGGATTCTCTTTTACAAAATATATTTTGTTACATATTTTCCCAAAACGGGTACACATGATGGTAAGGAAAATACGAAGTATAGATATATTTTTAAAATCCCCACAAGAATCACAAAATTTTATCCCAGCTTGTTACAAAATACTATTCCAACTATTATTCCCGAGGGTACATAATTACTCTTTTATAACGAAAAATTACAAGTACAACTTATCTTTCGAAATAACTTTAAGCAGCAGTCCCCTCCCCCCTTTTCAATTATGCTATAGAGTTCCAACCTGTTTTATTCCCTGGCCCTGTCTCTCCCCAAGAGGGGAGAACACGAGCGTTATATTCAACTTGCGACCACTACTAGAAGGAGTTTTGATGTTCAAGTAGCATAGAGAGTCCCCAATGACGTCACAAGCTGGCCCACGTCGTTCGTTGTCCTGGAGACGCGCAGGGGGGAAGGAATAAGGCACGAAGAGGCGTCGATAAAACAGACCAATGGCCCGCGCACTAGTATGTCGCCAGCTCTCAAGCCGGCACCCAGCAGTGGCAGTAGTCAGACGGGGCGCTCGCACCCAGGTAAGCCGAGTCCATATCGGCACTTCCCACGTAGCTAACGCACAAACCAACAGCCAATACGGCGATAAATTCTAGGCGCCTACATCCGGTGGCAGATGTGACACCGTCACAATTCAATACTCTAGACTAGATATGTTCCTATGGCAGTGCACACCATAGTTTCAAGTTAACATCGCTTTAACACTTTCCAGAAAGATTATTCAGGAGAAGACGCACGGATAATGAGCTAGCGAGAAGTTTTAGTTATTTCGCATCTCCTGTCGATTGAAACATTATTTTGGACTTTATCCATCGCAGTGGGTTTCGTAGAAAACTTGAATAATGCACAAATAAAACCACACACACAGGCGCAGAATAGAAGCCAAGTCGGGATGTCGTCAGTAAATAAATACAAAAGAACAAGAAGATAATTTCGAAACAAAATTAAGTAAGGAAGCAACAAGAAAATGCAACAAGGTGACATAACGATAAAAAACCCGAACAAAAAAAGTATGGACAGTACAACGAAGGGAGAAGGGACGAAACACTTTGCCGAAAAAACTTACAGATAAGCACGAAGACTGAAATATATAGCAAGAGCAGAACAGACGAACACAGTGGTATTCTAAGAAAAAAAAAATTACGACGTTTGGTGAATTGGACAAGTTCATTAACAATCACCGACTTGGAGTAGTTGGAGAAACTGCAAACCAGCAGGAATCGAAACAAAACATTTGAATTCGTCTGATTGAAATAATACATATTATATTACCGCTTCGAACCATCCGTTTTAATATACTCTTTTAATTTCTCACAAGTTAAAGGCCACAAGAAATTTTCTGAGTTACTGATTGATCCTTTCATTCCCAAATTATTTTATGGTTTCTGGTGTTGCAAATAAGACATTTTTTGATAAGTGCTGTACTTAACCTGACACAGAACTTGTTTCGTTAAAATAACCAATATGATGTAGGCTTTGTGTTCGGTGATCAGTGATATGAACCAGTCATACCATAGAGCCGTAGCACGGTTTCCGAACCAGTCACCCCTAGGAAAGATCACTGGACACTGAGCTTCGCCGAGTACGCAACAGGTCAAAATAATCTTCCTGTGAAACATGTAGACAGTTGTCTACAACGGCCATGAAAGGGCTAAGAGTGGAAAATATTTCCACATTACTTCAGATTTGTATACACGTCTGCTAGCTTTATTTTCGTATTGGCTAACGTGTGCTATTTTAATTCTCAAGTTCAGTGCACGAACACGAAATCTGTTCATTCTTTCACTTCACGTGTGTATTTTCTTTGGCAAAGAGACAAGCCTTGTCATATATACGTCACGTATGAGAAAGCTACAGCATCTTGAAAACCGCGTTGCAGCAAAAAAATTTTCACGACGAACCATTGTCTTCAACGCTCCCTCGGGGCACGAAAGCAAGCCGTGTCATATAGACGTCTCGTATGATGACGCCATTGATCTGGAAACCGTGCTGGTACAAAATAATTCCGCGACGAGCCATTGCCTCCAACACTGTCTCGGAAAGGCGAGAAGAAACGAGCGCTATGCGCGGGCGAATAGCAAGTCGTTAACGTGAAGAGAACACGGTGCGAGATTCGCCGTCGCAGATGGACTTGTCGTGTAGCGGTGAGTTCGCGTTTCACCTCGCAGTAAAAGCACGAGTTTGCCTGGTCGTCGTGGCGCTCCTACCACTGTCTTCATCATCGTCATCCACCTCCAGCCTCTTACTTCTCCCTCATACGACCTCTGAGGCCGCGGTGGTGTAGTGGTTAGACTACTCGCCTCCCACCTAGGCGAACCTGAATCGATTCCCGGCGGGGTCACTACCAGATTTTCGCAAGTAGGAATAGTGCCGGACGATGCCACTGGTCAGCGGGTTTTCTCGGGGATCTACCGTTTACCACGCCCTTTCATTCCGGTGCTACTCTATACTCACCTCGCTTCACCCTCGTCGGCTATCAAGACCTCGATGTTAAGAGCCGCCCAAATCTTTTCACTCACTCACTCATGCTACTGCTTAGTGGATCTGTCTGTAA
This sequence comes from Clitarchus hookeri, assembly GCA_002778355.1. Taxonomy (NCBI): domain Eukaryota; kingdom Metazoa; phylum Arthropoda; class Insecta; order Phasmatodea; family Phasmatidae; genus Clitarchus; species Clitarchus hookeri. The sequence goes on along the minus strand of NQII01002400.1, from coordinate 95,259 downwards.
TTTATATTAATAATTTATAAAAGTATCGTTTTACGAAATGATATATCGAACGAAAAATATCGATTTTCGATACATCGGAATTCAATATTTTATGTGTTAAAGGACTTGAGAAATGTAAAATTGCCTGGAACATGTTGATGACACGAGGCATTGCAGAAAGATGTGGTGCCCGTATTTGGCACATGTTGCCAAAGTAAACATAGTAATTTTTAAATTCAATTTTTGTATTCAAAACAGTGCTTATTAAAAGAGCATTTTAAAATACTTAAAAAAATTTCGATGCATGGAAAAAGAAAACGATTTCGATAAAATTTCGTTGAAGTATATCGATGATTTATATCAATACAGTGAAATCCCGATATTTCGCATCCCGATTATTCGTATATCACACTAATTCGTGCAAATTTGCCGGTCCCTTGCGAAAATCCCTTTAATTCGTAAAAGAAACAATGCATTCCGGTCCCCTCGATAATTCGTATTTATTTTGGTGCTCGATCTCAATTAAAACGTTTATAATTCTTGTTTACAACTTTAAAAATCTCGTTAACTCGTAATGTTTTTAACCCTAGACTGTACACCAGCTCTAGATTTATGCAATTCGGGCAGAGTAAAAAAGACTGGAAGGGTACTGAAGGACGTAGGAGGGTTTGAAGAGCAGGTAATTACGCCGAGTAGGCTGTGAGGCATGTGTCTGTGATTCCCAGAACTAAGAGGCGCCTTGGTGTCCGGTCTAGGGTTATGAGAGGGTAGGAAGGAGCAGAGCGAGTGAAAAGTTAGTCAGTTCGGTCTTAGCCATGCCTCCGAAAAGATCTAATAAGTGTCTTTCCATAAGAGAAAAAAAAAAGAAATCATTAACGCCGTGGCCGGTGGTGATAAACAAATTGACGTGTCCAAACGTTATAACGTTCCTCCTTCCACAATAACATAAATTCTGAAGAACAAGGACAAAATCGCCTCCCAGACATCGGACAGCAAAGTAAAGCGCTTTAAGACTGGTGAGAATTCACAACTAAAAGAGAATATAAAAAAGTGGTTTGCGCAAGCACGGAATTCGAATGTACCAATTGGAGGAAACATTTTAAGAGAAAAAGTAAAAGTTTTCGCAGAAAAAATGGGAATTAAAGACTTTCGTGCGAGTGATGGTTGGTTTGATAGGTTTAAAAAAAGGCACAGCATAAAATTTAAGAAGCTTAGTGTTAAAAGTGCGAGTGTATCGGCCGACGTTTGTTCTGAGTGGAAAGACGAATTGGGAGAAACAATCGATTCTTATGAGCCCGAGAACATTTTTAATGCCGATAAGACGGGGTTATTTTATAAGTGTCTCCCCGACGGATCAATGTGTTTTAAGGAAGAAAATGTCATGGCGAAAAAAAAAAATTAAGAACGTGTAACCATATTGTTGGCCGCCAACATGGATGGATCTGCGAAATTAAGACCACTCATGACAGGCAAATCCGCCAAGCCAAGATGTTTTAAAAACATAAAAACTTTTCCGATGACCTATCGTGCAAACAAAAAAGCGTGGATGACGGGCGAATTATTCAAGGAATGGATACGATCAGTGAATGCTGATATGGAGAAAAGGCAGCGAAAAATTCTACTTTTCATGGATAATTGTACGGCCCACAACAATACCCCACCGCTCAGTCATGTTAATGTTGTGTTTTTGCCTGCCAACACTACTTCTAAGCTGCAGCCTCTAGACCAGGGCATAATTAAAACGTTCAAAACCTTTTACCGCAAGGAAGTAGTGATGCAACTCATTGACGGAATCGAGGATGGAAAGGATCATAAAATCACCTTATTTTCAGCCATGAACATTGCTCACAAGGCGTGGCAAAGTGTTAGCGAAAGCACAATAAAAAACTGTTTTCGTGCTTGTGGATTCACGAAGGTGGAACTTTCACCAGCAGTTACTGAACAAGACTTAGACTTCCCTGTGAGTTGGAATCATCTTCCTCAAAATGAAGAAAATTCTATAACGTTTGAAGATTTCGTCCATTTTGACGATGGCCTAGCGGTAGCGGGGATTCTAACTGATGACGAAATTTTGGCTCCATCTCAGGACATTGATGGTGAAGGTGATGACGAAGATGATGTGCCGACAATTACACCTAAAGTGGCTAAACAATACATCAACAACGTGCGCCATTTCTTAGCGAAATGAGACGTTGGCGATGAAGTATTTTCTGCTTTGAACATGCTTGACAAAGCCATCGACAATACCCGTCTGCAAGGCTTGTACCAAAAGAAAATTACAGATTTTTTTAAAAGTAAATTTTTGATGTGTTTTTTATTGCTGTAATTATTGATTTATATATACAGTACATATGTATACATAATATGTAGCCATGCGTTTAGCATTACATATTAATGCAAATTTGCATTAATCTCGTTATTATGTTTTTTTTGTTCCCGATTATTGGTAATCCCGCTAATTTGAATATCTCGATAATTCATATTTAACATTCAGTCCCTTGACAATACGAATTATCGGGATTCTACTGTATATCGTTTATATAATATCGTAATTCCGATATATAGAAATTTTTTCAACATCCTTACAGTACTACTCCACAATCGTAGGTAAAGTCCTCGTATTTGAGCAGTGATGTAGTCGCCTTCAATGTGACAAGTGTTGAGTTGCTAGGCCAATGGCGTGGTAGGAAGTATGAACAGTTGAACAAGAATGAACAATTGAACAAGATACAAAGTACAAAATGTTTGTACGTTTTACAGGCAATTACTTAAAAAAATAGTTCGAAAAAAAAGTTTTGTAACATTAGAAGTAAATTGCTGTATATTGACGACACTAAGATATGAGAATATATTAATTATATACATGCATGTTATTTAATGAAGATAAAATGTTTACATGTTAAAAGAAACAGTACCTGCATATTTTCACATCAAAAGCTGCTGCGAACTTTATTCTAACACACTTGTAACGTTACAAAAACATTTGACAACGAGTTTCTAAAAATAAATATTTCGTAACGAAAAGAAAATTTTACAGTGTCGGTTTTTACAATATTCTCGTTTTCCTACCACCGAGAAAACCAAGAAAAACTGCAATAGTGTATTTTCTCTTATTTCACACCATTTCGTCTAATCCAATGGTTAGGGATAGTTCATTTTCTCGAAATACTTTCGTGCCGAGGTAGTATCCAAACGTCTGTGGTTTCCTGCTACAATTATGTTTGGCAGTGAGCAGCTGCTTTTCACAGGCAAATCAAATACGTTCAGCGTGAGAGCAACATACGTCTCATTGGGCCAGCCAGACAAGGAAACAGCAGCTCACGTGTACTACAACCATTACAAAAATTAATGTCCCAGATATGCCCATCGGGTGTTAAAAACCAAACATACATGTTTGCGATAATCACCATTTGTACCAATGATGTAGGCTGTTCCACTGTTAAATGAGCACTTATTAGACCCTCCTTTGAGAAATATCACTTTTTTAACGGCACACACTGAGTGCTACGAACCCAGCAAAGTCGGTAAAGAGGCGATGGAAGAAAACTTGTTCCATGTATTAATGCTAAATTAAAAGTCTTAGGTAAACATTTGTAAACACTGTAATTATTTATTTTGCTTTCTATTTGTAAAAAAAATATCTACTTTTACAATAATTTCACAGTATCACTTGACTGACGCACGAATGAAGTGAATGTGATTTAACCTATTGCAATGCTAATTTTACGCATGGTGGAACAATACACAAAGTCCACACAAGTAGATCCTAAGCAGGAATTTTAAAAGTNGCAATGCTAATTTTACGCATGGTGGAACAATACACAAAGTCCACACAAGTAGATCCTAAGCAGGAATTTTAAAAGTTCCCAGTTTATCATGAACATCATTTATTTCTGTTATCACCTGTGGTTTCGTCGTTCGTGTTAGTCCTATTACTGACAAAGGATAGTCAGAAAATTCTTCAGTTCGCCACCAGTGACCCGCCTGTACACGTTTCGTCCGAATCGCCTGCGCGATCTTGAAGCCGCTGAGTCGGTAAGTACGGTAAATATGAATGAAGGGACTGGGGAAGAGGTCAAAGGCGTTTTTTTTTTGTCACGGTTTTACTTGAGTTTGTCGAACAGTACTTCTAGTCCACCTCGTTCACAATTTCCACGCAAGACGGCTGTCCATTACCCACAAAGCCGCTTACGTGGGCGGTCTGTCCATTAGACTGGAGGAGCCAGATAGCTGCCGACACGCGGAAGACACTTCTGCCAGATACCGCTGGCCCACTCACCTCCTGCTCTTACCCGCATTAACTTATCGGAACGACGTATATTATTCCTTGCGCTCCATTAGCGTCCAAGAGGTTTAATGTCTGTCAGAGCAGTCGGTTAAGGCGGGTGGTTAATCATTCACTGGCGTTAAATATGTACACCTGTATGGAAGGCCAGCTTATTGCCGAAGCTTTTAATCTTTTAAGTCCACGCCCGCCTCATTAACGCTTCTATCTTAGTTATCGCGGTGTTGGATTGATGAAGTCTGTTTTATTAACGTTTGACATAGAAAATATTATGAAAAGGCAACTAGGCAGTAAACTATTGTTACTTGAAATACCCAAAGAGTTCATGTTTTCTTCATCAATGAACCTTAGGTATTATAAGAAATTTTTTATTTTCGTTTACAACCAGACGATGCACACCAAGCTCTCTCTTCAAAATGTTGCGAGGCTCCTATCACTGAAGNTTTTATTTTCGTTTACAACCAGACGATGCACACCAAGCTCTCTCTTCAAAATGTTGCGAGGCTCCTATCACTGAAGCTGTTCCTCTCGTACACAACTATGCCAGGATTATCTTTGGTCACTTTGAGGCATGACACTTGAGTAATTCCCAGCTTCAATGTGCCAATGTACAGTGGTGGTGTTTATAGAAGTCAAAATCCTATCACTTATATATCTAGCACCTGTAACGGTCTGCTAGGTCTCGCTGAAGATATCGCCGTCTCGACATGTNAAATCCTATCACTTATATATCTAGCACCTGTAACGGTCTGCTAGGTCTCGCTGAAGATATCGCCGTCTCGACATGTTCCACAGTTTGCGTTTTTGAATGTTCCGCATGCTTCTCGGAGCGAGCAAAGTCTGTATCTGACGAAGAAAATACTGTGGCCTGACACGAGGAACTCGTGTTCAACGCTGTCGAAAACCCACGAAGCGACGAAAAAAATGAACAAAAATAGCAGCATCCTGTTTTTGATCTGCCCTGCACAATTATCACTCCAAATACAAATATTGCAATTGTACGTTATGAGCAGTCCTGAATTTGTGGCTTGCAATATAAATGATGCCACCTGGTTCCCTCCTTGGCCTGATTACCCCTCCTCCTACACACGCATAATTACATTTGAAGTATCGGCAATGGTGATTCCGAAACTGTAGCAGGATAGTTGACGACTATAGTAAATGTTGCTGTGTGTCCGTTTTGGGAGTGAAAACACTTTTCGCGCAGTTTTACTTCCTGTTGCCACCACTAAAAAGCAGGCGGATTAATGTTTGTAAAGCTGTATTCAACCATTCTGACCTATAATAAAACACACGCAACACATAACTAAGAATGGTGTCGGTTTTCCCGGCTTCTGTCACATAGAACAACTTGCGCTGCAACTGCCTGTGGACATAGAGGTGGCGCCATCTGTTGAAGCTCGTAAAAACTAATAGGAAAATGATTTGAACTTAGTTCATATAGCATTGCAATTGGAGCTAAAACACATCATTTTGATGCGAGAGACTAAATTTCGTCCATCATGTAGGTTTTACACTCCGCAGATTACTCTAAGTATATGATTCGCTTACGAGTGACTCTTAATAAAGTAATGCAAAACAAATTAGTTCAATCTTAGAGATTTGGGCGGATTTTATCATCGAGGTCTTGAGAGCCGATGAGGATGAAGTGAGTTAAGTATGGAGCAGCACCGGAATGCAGGGGAAGGGAAAACGAAAGATCCCCAAGAAGAGCCGGCATCGTCCGGCACGATTCCCGCGTGCGAAAATCCGGGGGCGACTCTCACCGGCACTCGAACCCAGTTCGCCTTGGTGCGAGGTGAGTGGTCTGACCACTACACCACCGCGCGCCCCATAGAGATCTGGAAAATTCGCGTGCTTTATGAATACAGAGGCGAAATGTCAGCTCATACGGCGAACTCCAGCCGCGCAAGCCAGCAAAATGGTCCTACTGGCTAGCAATGGCGTAACATCATGAGACGTCCAAACGCCCGGAGCTATTTTAAAAAATATTAAATAATTACGTTATGTAATTCCTTACTGTGTCACGCAACAAATGTGAACTGTCTACAGCATGGAGGTGCCTGTTTCGCCATTAGGGGGCCGTGGTGGTGTAGTGGTTAGACTACTCGCTTTCCAACAAGGCAAAATGGGTTAGATTCTCGACGGGGCCAACTCTGGATTTTCGCATGGGGGAATCGTGCCGGACGATGCCGCTGGTCGGCGGGTTTTCTTGGAGATCTCCCGTTTCCCCCGCCATTTAATTCCAGCGCTGCTCCATACTCACCTCACTTCACCCTCATCGGCTCTCAAGAACACGATGTTACACTGAGAGAAAAGCCAACAAAATATATTTATTTGCCCCAACAAAATATTTTGTTGAGTAAACAAAACTTCAAAAACCACAAATTAATTTTGTTCCTCTAACGATTGAATTAACAATACCTCTGTGATGGGCCGAAATAAATTATACTGCCAACAAACAATTTAGTTCAATCACCTGTATATATTTGTTTTGTTACTCATTTGAGTGCCCTAGTTCCAAAATACAGCTCAAGAAATTGTTTGTTGTTTTGTGACAATTAGAATTGTAACAGTGTTCGTAAGTGCATTTATTGATGCTTGAAAACGGTATACTCATCGTAATAAAATAAGATCAACAGGAAACAAAAGGAAAGCTGTAAAACTTGAAACATTTAGCTGCGCACGTTGTCCAGTATTTGAAATGTGTGTAATTAAAATCATCGCTACTTCCTCAGTAGTCACTTAAGCCGAGGTAGCTAGGGCGCAGTGCTCCGTCGTAGCTGATGTATGTTAGGTTCCCAGTCGCATCGCAAGTCATTTTTATATTAACCGAAACTGTTTAATGCACGTGGAGCCAAATAAATCTTTAGTTGTCCCANTCGCATCGCAAGTCATTTTTATATTAACCGAAACTGTTTAATGTACGTGGAGCCAAATAAATCTTTAGTTGTCCCAGCAAAATCTTTGATAAACAGATAAGAACAACCAAATAATTTTGCTTCAACAACAAAATGTTTACTTGTATCTATACNGCAAAATCTTTGATAAACAGATAAGAACAACCAAATAATTTTGCTTCAACAACAAAATGTTTACTTGTATCTATACAAACAATGAATTTGATTGCGCTGAACGAACTTTGTTTAATTCAACAAAACCTTTTTCTCAATGTAAGAGACGCCCACAGTTTCGCTCTCATCTCTATTTTACTGATCGTGAACTAGGCAGGCGACCATATAACAGGCATTCAGAGTACATTTAATTACAGAGAATAAAATTATGGCTCAAGCGCATAATTTTTTCTTTCCNCCATATAACAGGCATTCAGAGTACATTTAATTACAGAGAATAAAATTATGGCTCAAGCGCATAATTTTTTCTTTCCGATTCATACGACATCCCCTTCAGAAGGCTGCCTACCAGTGGTAGCGTTCTCCGGGAAAGTTTCGTTAAACATGGTTTTTGTTTAAAACAGTTATCTTTTAAAACGTGTGCATTGCGAAGGGATTCCTGTAACATTGATTTCCCATTTAAACTCCGTGGGTGGCTGGATGCTAGGCAGGCAGAAACTCGGAACAGAAGCTAGCCTGTTAACCAGGAAGTTACTATAGTTAAAAAGGTTATTAAAAAAAAAGGGCAGTCCGGTTTAACGAAAATGGCGTCCACCCACGCGAGAAGCGTGTGTCCGCTGGGACTCCGCCAATCCACTCACACGCAAAATTACGTTACCTGCGATCTCTCAGTGGGAGGCCATGCGAGGGACATTAAAAATACATTCCGCCCAACTCTTCGTTGCGATGAAATGCATTTCTTTGTATTCTCCCTTGGGAAATAACTTTTTTTTTGTTCCAATGAACTGCGGAGCCCGGAACGAAAGAAAGAATAAGTTCCTAACCTTGCCGAGGGGGAATCTTGCACTAGAAAATATAAAAATTGCGTGGAAAAAATTTACATTTGATTAGTAATAAAAGTTTTGACGACGCGCAACGACTGGCGTGATATTAGTGGATGTAGCCCACTCGCACAGAATATATAGCACCTTCCTTTAATTAAGAAAAAATTAATTACAGCAAACACTGTGGACGAGGGGGCTAAGTCTTCACTTTCTGACTATTTGGGCGTGGCCTCGATGCCCGGGTAAAACAATAACTGAGTGCACGTTTTAAAAATTATGTTAAGTGCAGTTTAGCATGTAAGTTACATCGCGACAAGCAAAACGATTAACTTATTAATACGCAGTTATAAATAATAAAAAATTATTTTTGATAGATTTAGTTTGATTTATTTGCTCAAATTTTCGGAAGTTTTTAAGGAAATATTTGTACGCATAAGCTGCTCCTGCTCGAGAATCATGGGGCATTTTTTGAAGTCTTCCTTAGAATATACTTTTCTCTTCACTTGGCACCATAACCAAATCGATACCCATAATTACTGCCGTAATAAAAATCTTGTACTACAACATACGTTACAAAATCGGAAGTTTTCGTTTGGCCGCCAGAAAGATTTCGGTTTCAAATGGGAATTTTTATCAAAAGTTAAAATAATTTTTGGTCGTGTGAGTTGGCTGACTTTATAATGTGTGATTTCCCCTTCCATTTTCGTAAGTAGACATCTTGTTAGTAAACATTCGTTACGAATACATACGAATTATTGGACCTGTTACAGTCCTCATTTTCACAATTTCACAAATGAACATGCACAAATAAAAATAATGATTGGAGTCAAATAAATGTTTATATTTGNAAATAATTTTTGGTCGTGTGAGTTGGCTGACTTTATAATGTGTGATTTCCCCTTCCATTTTCGTAAGTAGACATCTCGTTAGTAAACATTCGTTACGAATACATACGAATTATTGGACCTGTTACAGTTCTCATTTTCACAATTTCACAAATGAACATGCACAAATAAAAATAATGATTGGAGTCAAATAAATGTTTATATTTGTTACTGGAAATGCACGGTCATGAAAGTGAATTCAAAATGCGTAGTTTCTAATTGGAAACGCATAGGTTATTGCAAAAAGAAAATTAAAAAGTTCGTCAACTTGCTATGCAGCAATGCTCTGGCAATGCTTATGGGCATTGTTATGCGTGATTGTGTCAAGCAGCATGTTACACAAGGCATGCAACTCTTACTGTTATTGGTATTGCTACGGTTATTCAGATTGTAGCAGGGACTCATGCAACGTCACAGGACCTTTTATTTTTTTATGCGCTAGTGAAATGTACCTAGCTGGTGAATAGTTGAGGAACGTAAGTATGCCACTATAAGTTATTCACGGCAAACTGAGCACTTTTGAAAGCCCCGCTAGAGATCTACTTTTATGCACATTGTGTATTCTTCCACCATATGCGAAATTGATATTGCCATGGGGAATTTCACTTTATTCACACGTCGGCCAAGTGAAAGTGTACGATTATTAGAAAAATATATATTTTACCAATTTTCTCTTTCTTATAATTATATGCATTAAAAACCGAAAGTAAAATAAATTTAACTTCAGTGTTCACAAATACCATTTTAACTCAACTTTAAAATAGGGTCTATGGAGCCATATTTCCTCCGTCTATACCAACTTTATTGTGCGCATGGCAGTCCGTAAGCCCGTTAAAATACATGCAGGTAGGGGCAGGGACATTTTCAGAGGTTGATTTCGTAAGGGCTCAAATAACCGTGGACAACCTATAACATGCCAATCATTACACTCAATGTGCTTAAAACAAGAATAAAATAAATAAATAAAATTATTACAGATTTTTTTTCTTTGCACTTTAAAGGTGACGTAAAGACCTAAATTACTTCTGCAATATCAGTACCAACTTTACTAGCAACATACATTTACCGGAGGAATTTTTCAAAGTTGATTTCAAAAGACCAGATATACGAAATAAAATTATGAACAGTGTTACAGCTGGCAGGTAAAGAAGAATTTACACACTCCCCCTCCCCTAAAAATAAGTATGGAGACAAGTATAAGAAAAAAAATCTTTGAATATTATGATGACGTGATTTTCACGGTTTACGATGCTTAAGTCCTTTCTGAAAAATAATGTTTTTAAACACATATTGAGTAAGTTACAGACACAGAGCAGGCAAGTTATAGAGGCTAAATGGCATGGAAATTATTTTGAATTGGGCGGACCCATTCTCTGATTGGCTGGGCGAGGGTCTGGGAACGGACCGTTTACCTTATTGTNGATTATTTTGAATTGGGCGGACCCATTCTCTGATTGGCTGGGCGAGGGTCTGGGAACGGACCGTTTACCTTATTGTATACTGCGTACTGTAAAGGGTTCCCTATTGGCTGGCGGAAGGTTACCCGGCGCTGATTGGCGAATGGCGTTCCAACATGTTGGGGCCGCGGTGGGGTAGTGGTCAGCCTACCCGCCTCCTACCTAGGCAAACCGGGTTCGATTCCCGGTGGGATCACTCCCGGATTTTCGTAAGCAGGAATCGTGCCGGACGATGCCGCTGTTCGGTGGGCTTTCTCGAGGATCTCCCGTTTCCCCCGCCCTTGCATTCCGGCAATGCTCCACACTAACTTATCTTCACCCTCATCGGCTCTCAGGACGCCGATGGTAAGAGCCGCTCAAATCTCTTCACTCACTCACTCAAACATGTTGCTGGCTAATGCCGCCGTTTTTCTGGCGTCTACGGCTGGATTTCGTAGTATAAGCGACTGTTTCACCTCCGTTCTTAAATACTGCGTGGTACAGGTTCGCAGATATAGTTCATTCACGGTTTCTTCACGCTTTTTTAATCAAACCTTTGAAAAATCACCCCATCCTAAATAAGCCACGTATCACAAGGGTTTTATACTTATGTTAACATAAAAGTTTCTTATTTTTGGTTAAATTGAGCTTTTTTATATTTTATCTATACATAATAATATTTCATTAATAATTAATACCAATAAAAACTGTGATGAAATTGATGTGTTGGTAATGCCTATTAAAAAATAGTTCTTATGCAAAATATTATTACACTGAGTGCGCACGAATGCGGTGCGTTGTCCCTTTGATGTGATTCACTGGACTTGGCTAAACTTTGTCTGCATGAGACGGAGGACTATCCTGGAAGTGGAACTTTAGCAGGGTTTCCGAAAAATTGCAAGTAACCATGAATGGACTATATCAAGACAAGCTAGTAGTGAATTGCGTATATCCACCGCAGCATGAGAACCAACTATGTTGGTCTCTCCCACTTTCCATCGTCTTAGCTGTCAGTAATAAACACCCTGTACGCTATANGCTGTCAGTAATAAACACCCTGTACGCTATATTGTACCATGAAACGTTCATTACTGGCCGGCGCTCAAACCAATGTGATGACGATTTGTCAATGTCACAATGAAATGTTATTCACTGTGAAACATAGCATACATTTAATTGCTTCCGTTTCAGCAATTTAAACTTTGAGAACTGTTTACGTGATNTACAGATTTTTTTCTTTGCACTTTAAAGGTGACGTAAAGACCTAAATTACTTCTGCAATATCAGTACCAACTTTACAAGCAACATACATTTACCGGAGGAATTTTTCAAAGTTGATTTCAAAAGACCAGATATACGAAATAAAATTATGAACAGTGTTACAGCTGGCAGGTAAAGAAGAATTTACACACTCCCCCTCCCCTAAAAATAAGTATTGAGACAAGTATAAGAAAAAAAATCTTTGAATATTATGATGACGTGATTTTCACGGTTTACGATGCTTAAGTCCTTTCTGAAAAATAATGTTTTTAAACACATATTGAGTAAGTTACAGACACAGAGCAGGCAAGTTATAGAGGCTAAATGGCATGGAGATTATTTTGAATTGGGCGGACCCATTCTCTGATTGGCTGGGCGAGGGTCTGGGAACGGACCGTTTACCTTATTGTATACTGCGTACTGTAAAGGGTTCCCTATTGGCTGGCGGAAGGTTACCCGGCGCTGATTGGCGAATGGCGTTCCAACATGTTGGGGCCGCGGTGGGGTAGTGGTCAGCCTACCCGCCTCCTACCTAGGCAAACCGGGTTCGATTCCCGGTGGGATCACTCCCGGATTTTCGTAAGCAGGAATCGTGCCGGACGATGCCGCTGTTCGGTGGGTTTTCTCGAGGATCTCCCGTTTCCCCCGCCCTTGCATTCCGGCACTGCTCCACACTAACTTATCTTCACCCTCATCGGCTCTCAGGACGCCGATGGTAAGAGCCGCTCAAATCTCTTCACTCACTCACTCAAACATGTTGCTGGCTAATGCCGCCGTTTTTCTGGCGTCTACGGCTGGATTTCGTAGTATAAGCGACTGTTTCACCTCCGTTCTTAAATACTGCGTGGTACGGGCTCGCAGATGTAGTTCATTCACGGTTTCTTCACGCTTTTTTAATCAAACCTTTGAAAAATCACCCCATCCTAAATAAGCCACATATCACAATCGTTTTATACTTGTGTTAACATAAAAGTTTATTATTTTTAATTAAATTAAGTTTTTTTATATTTTATCTATACATAATAATATTTCATTAATAATTAATGCTAATAAAAACAGTGATGAAATAGGTGTGTTGGTAATGCCTATTAAAAAATAGTTCTTATGCAAAATATTACTACACTGAGTGCGCACGAATGCGGTGCGTTGTCCCTTTGATGTGATTCACTGGACTTGGCTAAACTTTGTCTGCATGAGACGGAGGACTATCCTGGAAGTGGAACTTTAGCAGGGTTTCCGAAAAATTGCAAGTAACCATGAATGGACTATATCAAGACAAGCTAGTAGTGAATTGCGTATATCCACCGCAGCATGAGAACCAACTATGTTGGTCTCTCCCACTTTCCATCGTCTTAGTTGTCAGTAATAAACACCCTGTACGCTATATTGTACCATGAAACGTTCATTACTGGCCGGCGCTCAAACCAATGTGATGACGATTTGTCAATGTCACAATGAAATGTCATTCACTGTGAAACATAGCATACATTTAATTGCTTCCGTTTCAGCAATTTAAACTTTGAGAACTGTTTACGTGATNTATTCACTGTGAAACATAGCATACATTTAATTGCTTCCGTTTCAGCAATTTAAACTTTGAGAACTGTTTACGTGATACTACAGTGCAGTGAACGTCATGAAATATTCTAACGAGTTATAACGTCGCCAGTGTATTCAAGGAATTCGGACGTCGTTGTACCACGGCGTGCTCAATACAACTCTTTTTTTGTATTTAGGCGACGCAATATTACGTATCCAGCACTCTAAGTTCTAAATACGTAATTTACGTGTGCCTGAGTGTTCCGTAATTTCCTCAACGAATGAATTGATTTTAATCAATCGTGGTACTAACCTTCATCACTGGGAGGCATACTAACGAACTTTTTATTTCACTCTACTTACAGCGTGCTGAGACGAGACACCTCGCTCTACTTTACGGACTACGTCGTCTCTCATCTGTTGTATACCATTATTTAAGTGTTAGAATTTCTGATACGAACTCGCCTGCATTTGGTGTATATCATTATTCAAGCGTTCAAATTTCTGATCCGAACTAGCTTGCATTTGTTGTATATCATTATTCAAGCGTTCAAATTTCTGATCCGAACTAGCTTGCATTTGTTGTATACTGTTCAGCAAAGTCTGCCACGGAACATCTGAACCACCTGTAATCTCAGCATACACTTGCCCTACTCTTTCCGCAGCAACGGGTGCACTCCCGGGCTCAGCCGGAGTAATATCTGCCTGCGCCCTTCCTTCGTCAGTACCAACAGTATGCCTCACACAATAGGGTGGATAATCTAAAATCAAAGACTTGTGACATGTAACTGTGTTAAGACAGACGGAAATAAAATTAAGGTTATTTAGCAGTTTGACCAAGCATGCAAAGAAACATGTAATCACCACAGAAGTAGCGACATCGTTTAAAATATGCTGTAACTACAATGCCATATAATGCGTTCCTGGTTTATTCATCTAAACAGTACTCAGTCATTTATTTATTGGCAAAGCAAGGGGATCGTATAGTGATTTCTATGGAACGAATACAGGCATATACATTTAATGCGAAAAAAATCACATCGAGGGTGTGATGTTTAATTTCGCAACTTTGGTTTCATAAGAGATGCCACAGAAGGAACAATACTTTGTAAAAATAGCTATATATACTAAGGTCGCAAAACAAAATTGGCCCCACATTGGGCGCCAATCTGTCATGTGTGCTGGCTACAAAGCTAATTTTTTTTTAAATTTCATTTAAAGATAGACAAATAGTCAACCAATGACAATTACTATATTATAAATTTCTCGGGGATAGATAGATAAGCGCCGGGACTCAGTCAGTTGGAAGCATGCTATTTTTATCACAGGCGTACGCTTATTCACTAGCAGCATTTGACATAAAAAACATAAAAAATCCAATTAAAATTTTACTTTTCAAGAAGAGAGAAAAGAATAACGAAGCCAACAAAAAATATTAAAATTAATTGTGCGTTGATGCGTTAACACAAGCAGAACTTCAATTATTAGCCATGTACATTTTTATTAGGACAGACATTAACTACTAACCTTCTGCTGGAAGGCGTTGGAAAACAAAGTGCAGTAAGGTCACCCATGTCTTCGTTAATAATACGATGGACCCAATAGCAGCTTAAATATAATCCAAACTTGGAAACTATACTTTCTTATAAAATTCAATATTTTCTGGTATTCATTGTACAAGTATTTCATATTTTTTTTAATCAACAAGTTCTAAAAAAAAAAANAAAATTCAATATTTTCTGGTATTCATTGTACAAGTATTTCATATTTTTTTTAATCAACAAGTTCTAAAAAAAAAAAATGCATAGAAATTTATCTCCCCTTAACCGCTGTAACCACATGCTACAGCATTAAGTGGAATATCCTCTTTGTTGGAGAGCACTTGGGAGGGGCGGAAACAATACATGTTGCTCTCAAACACGCATCAAAAACCAACCCGATGCTTAAACGGCNGAGCACTTGGGAGGGGCGGAAACAATACATGTTGCTCTCAAACACGCATCAAAAACCAACCCGATGCTTAAACGGCTGCAGCAAAATTTTAATGGGCAAACAACCTGCGCTATAGACGTACAGGATCTCAAAGGCAGAGCCCCAAGCAGCACGAGGACTCAAGTCACCGGGATACCCGAAACGAAACTCCATCAAAATTCAGTAATCCGTTTCACTTGTTCTCTGCAAACTTTCCGTAAATGGTTGTACTGTTCATTTTCACGGCGAAGTGAAAAACCTCTACTCTGAAACTAACGAGAGCGGTTTGGTAGCAACACACACGATGCGGATCAGTTAACAAGTTTAGGTGAACTTTCCCCAAGTGCACTTGAAGAGGAAGCAGTAATGGGGAGAACTACTACCACCATCCGTATTCAGATATTTTAGGATGGCTTCAATGTACCACAAGTCTCGATGAATTATTTTCTAAAATTCTTTCTTGAACCCCAAAGAAGAGAAAATGATAGCTGTAATACTTGTATTGTTTTAGGTGTTTAATTCAATAACAATTTCCATTATTTATACTTGTCATGCTTAGAAGTTAAAATAAAACTCCTAAGCAGTTTTTATAGTAATTAAAGTTAAATTCATCGTTTTACCGAAAATTCATGCAGGCGCCATTATATTAAAAAAGTTAGTTTAAAACGTATTAATTTGTGCCAGACTACCGCGTCTGTGGTGGTGTTATGAGTTATTAGTAAAATATCTTAGCTTCAAATAAAGATATTCTTGGTGGCGATACTGTGGAAACTTAACAGAACTTAACAGTTAAGGATCTCTTGCGAATTAATTGTGTCAAAACCTCAGGATAACCTTGTTTGATAATCACTTTGCATGAACGTGACACGATTTTCAGGCTGGCAAGCGGTCTCTTTCACCCACCAGTATCGCAAATATATAGTCTTTTCATTGACACTTCCAATTTTTCTGGAGCTCTGCTTAAGTTCTAATTGCAGGCTACCTACTACGTAGCATTCCGTCACATGTAAACAAAACGTATACAAGTAAAGAAAATATCACCGCAGGGAAAACGACATACTGTATTTGTGCGCTGTACAGGAAAACAAAAATAAACATTTGTAATAACATGTGTTTCTAACGATTTTTCTCGACACACACTTTTGTTACAAGTTTTCGCTCCTTGGGGACAAAACGCTCACAGTTATTATCAGTATCTTGCAAAAACAGTATAGATAGGGATTGGAAAATTTAGCGAATTCACTTTAGGACAAGCTAGACTTTAAATGCATGTGCACATTTGTTATGTTTGCAATTGGATAACAGTTTATTAGGCATGCCGAGGTGAACTCTGAACCAATAGCATACCTGCAAGCAAACAATCACCTNTTTACAATTGGATAACAGTTTATTAGGCATGCCGAGGTGAACTCTGAACCAATAGCATACCTGCAAGCAAACAATCACCTAATCCCGTGCCACCTGGGCTGAAGTGAAAGTGACTACACACTGGAGTAGCAGAAAGCTGAGGTTCGAAAATGCATATCACAGCGGAGTCTAGTCTACGGGTAGTTTAAAAGACGACATTTTTATTTCACTAAGTATATAACAATAAAAAGATAGTTTCCTTTGCAAGGTGTGCAGAGTGCGCTCCTCGTGACTATCGATATGACTATCGATATTAGTTCCCTACTCCGCCGACGTTCGGTCTCGGTTCCCTTGCTGCTCCTTTCTCCTTACATGCTCTTTGGATCCACCACCTTTCCACGCATGCGCGGTAGACAGCTTACGCCCTACTGGCTAGTGATGTTAAGCTGGTGCTCGGCCTTCTGCGGGGTTCTTGGGTCTGTATATTGAACTTTGCTCCTGTCCCCGTTGGGTCATTCATTGCCCCTGACCGCCTCGACGGTTGGACGTCGTCGACTTGGGTCATCGCCACGCCTGCCAACTCTGTGGCAATCATCATGTTCACTTAAATTTTATACGATGGCTGTAGGGCAATTAGCAGGTGGGTTGCAGTTTCAGTGTTTTAATGTGTTTATTGAGTGGTATTATGTTGGGCTAGTTCATGGTGAATACGGTTGCGCACTTTCCGTTTGTATTCTAAATTTGGTTTTGGTTGCCCAGTCAAAATTCGGTTTGGTATAATCTTGCACGGTAAATCTGTGTGGATACCAGCAGAGTAATATGCGTGTGTTTGGTATATTTTAACATTTTATTAATGTTAATTTTGCCGTGGGTTGTTGTATGCGAGTTACCAGAAAGTTGTCCGTTTGAATTGTTGAATCGGACAGCAGCTGCTCGCACATTTTAGTTGTCAATATTTGTGATAATCCACCCCCATATACTATCGATTTTTCTTATATTGGCTGTGTTTATTTTTAATGAGCCTGTAGATTTTTTTCATATTAATGTTTTAACGTGTTTGTATATTTTTACGTATGTGAGGCTTTCATAGACTCCATCAGAGTGCCCTCACAGATTTTCACTATATATATTTTAAGGTAATATTGTAATTCATTTTGGGGTTTGAATGAGAAGTAATATTACAATTTTGGTATCAGCTTGTACGTGTATGCCAAGCTTGTTAATACTCTTTGTATTTTATAAGGAAAACTTTATATGTGTTTTAAATTAAAATGTTTTCCATTCAGTATTATGTTTTGTGAAATGGCTAAGATCTCATATAAATATTTTTGAGGCAAGTTGGATTCATTGTAACTTTATTCCAAGTAGATTAAATTGTTTAAAACGGGGTTGTCTTTGTTCATGACTTGTGTTGAAACCCCACACCTTACGTGAAGAAAATATTCAGAATTTTCTCAAACTAACAATACTGATATTACATTTGTTATATACCTAAGAGACGACACGGCACTGTTGACTGACGTTCAGTCAGCAATGTAAGTATTACACTTCAATGTATCATCTGGAAGTGATGTTCGATATTTCGAATTTTTTATATTGGTTATTTATAAAAGTATTGTTTTACAAAAGAATATATCGAAAAAATATATGTGTTTTTGGTACATAAGAATTTGACATTTTATGTATTAAACTTGAAAAAATGTAAAATTGCTTGGAATATTACATACTGAGGACACTAAGCATTGTAAAAGATGTACCTGTTCTTGGTGCATGTTGCCAAAGTAAAGATGGTAATTTTTTAATTGAATTTTTGTATTCAAAACAAAGCTTATTAAAAGAGCATTTTAAAATATTTATTTCCAATACCTGGAAACTGTATTGATTTCGATAAAATATCGTTGAAATATATCGACGATTTATATCGATAATCGTAATTTCGATACATCGATATTTTTTCAACATAGCTATCATCTGGTATATGTGGACCAATAGGAGTTGGCAATAAGCAATAAAGAGACCAAGAAAACTGCTGACGTTACTGTAGTGGCGAAGGCATGCAACTCACTTCTATGTTCCGCCACAGAAACTTTTTATCTGAGCCAAATTGTCAGGGTTTTCGTCAACAGAAAATCCTTTACAAGTAGCTGTTGCAAACTCATGTGTACATCAAGTAACATAAAATATTCACGCTCAAGTTTCTGTACATGCATAATTAATTTTACTGCTTCTGGTTACCAAGAAAGCAGGAAGAACATTAGATCACAATTTTTTCTAAGAACCAAGTTTTTCACCCATTATCTAAGTTTAAGAAAAGGACTTGCAGAACCAGATAATTGTCATCTTTACCCAATCCTTTCATTTATTTGTTTCCCGTGTAAACTAAAAGATAAGCTGGATTTTTTTTAAACTACAAAGCACCGTTTACCTGATTTAACAGTAGTACACAGTTCAAAGAGCATAAATGGAAATCGTTTGAACGGCAAGCGCTTGTGAGCTCACTCCCCATGGCCAGGGTGATTAAGGATGTCTTCGAGCCGTCTTCGAGTTTTTTTCCTTCGTGAATTGAAAACGATGAGACAGCCCCATGTCAACCGCTAAGAAAAAGAATTTAAGGAAAACTTCCTACCCGATGAGGCAGCCGATTGCCGCTAATGTTCCTGCGTCGTTAGCATGTGGCCATTATCGAGTTTTTTTTTTGTCAACAGACGATGGGTCCTTTGGGAATATACCATGTGGAATCCAATCTTTAAACTTATAAGGGCTCATTAAGCTAGTATTATGAATTCAACTGCGCACTTTTTTCTTAATAAATTCTTTAAGTAATTATAGTTTAATAAATTAGATATACGGAAATTTTGCAAAATCATTCGAGAAGAAGCTATAGGATTTTCACGGTTCATTCACACTTTTTGAATTAAACATTTGGAAAATCACCCAACCCATTAAGTGTTTCATTGTTTCCTAAATATGTTACGTATCTCAAGCGTTTTATACTGCTATTCACATAAAAGTATTTAATTTTTGGCTAAATTGATCTTTTGCTTATATTTCAGCCATTAATTATAATATATCTTTAATAATTAATGCAAATAAAACACAGAGAAAAAAAGTGCATTGGTGATTATTAATTATAAATAGTTCTCATGCAAAATATTATTACACTGAGTGCACACGAAGGCGGTGCGCTGACAATTGGGTGTAATTTGTTGGACTTGATCAAAGCTTTGTTTGCATGAAGTGGAGGAATAGCTTGAAAGTAAAACTTCAGCAGAACTTCATAAAAGTTAGAAGTAACCAAGAATGGACTGTAACAGACCTTTTAACATTGATACAACGAATGAAACTGAGCTAATTTTATCTGAAAAGCTGTATATGATTCTGGGCCGATAATAATCTCTCCACAATGGCGTTGGATAACTAGCACAGTCACACCATAAAATAAATAACACCATACTGCAGCAGTAACTTATGAAATATAGAATTCTGCAGTATAATCACGTTAAATTGATAGGTCTCTAAACTATGCGACACTTGCGTGGCTAGGGGTTCACGGTGGCTGAGTGGTTAGACTGCTCGCCTCCCACCAGGGCGAACCGGGTTCAATCTCCGGCCGGGTCACTCACGGATTTTCGCGTGTGGAAATCGTGCCGGACGATGCCGTTGGTCAGCGGGTTTTCTCGGGAATCTCCCGTTTCCCCGGCGCTGCTCCATACTCACCTCACTTCATCCTCGTCGGCTTTAATGACCTCGATGTTAAGAGCCGCCCAAATCTCTTCACTCACTCTGTTGTCTGCACGTCAGCCCAGGTCGAAGACCTCTTGCACTAGCGAGTGTTTATGCCCGCTACGAAAGACTGCTGTCGGCAGCTGTGACGTCCCAATGAACTGGTCTATCAATGTTGTGGTAGCTTTTTAATGTTTCCATAACATCATGGAGCTGCAGCACCGAACTGAATAAATGCCTGGGAAGACTTTATGGGGGAATGGCACCGCTCCTGATAAAGATGGCGGTGNTCACGAGAAATAATAATATTTTGGACATAATATTTTGGACAAGTTAGGGTCTTTAATTATTGACATGTATCTTGTAAAGGGGTTCTCTTCTATTGCCTTTAAAACTTTTAATATTATATTTTAATATTTAATGCCAACGGGAATATTTAAAAAAGGTTTCTCATGTTTTTGTAATTAGATAAGGCCATGCTTGTCTGAGATTTATTGTACGGTACCATTATATATACATTTTTGTATGGGAAAAGTGTTTGTATATAGCAGGACATAAGATTAAAAATTGGTTATCATTTTCACAAACCACACTCTAAATTTCTCTTGCAATTGTGCCGTCTCATGATAGTTCTTTTGTGTTAATTATTTGCTATTTTGGGAAGACGGGGTAAGGGGTTGTTTTATCGAATGCCACAGGATGGACGTAAAAAACGAGTTCTTCTCACATGCTCCCTATTACATCCGTCTCAATACGACACATATATAGTTACCACGTAATTAAGAAATTTGGTCAAAACGGAGTGACATTTTTCGATGGCTACTCAGAACGCGCTGCCAGTACAAAGAATAGTGAACGCAATAGGATATGTTTGAAGAATGCATCATCTTATAATGTTCTCGATGGAAATATAATATTGACTGTAGCTCAAGTTATATTCCTTGGAAATACGAAGAACGAGGTTCGACTCATAGCACAGTTATAAGCAACATTTCTGGAAGCTGGCTTGAAGGCTACAGATGATGCTTACCTCTCTGTTGTTAAAACTGCTATCAAAGAATCTCAACAAGGCGCCTCTGCAATCGTCGTTGGACAGGATTTTGATGTACTTGTGCTAAACATTCACTTTGCTCCAAATTACTGTCCGCGTTAGAAAGCGAAAGTTAGAATTAGAAGATATGGTTTCGATTTCAAGTGGAATTATTGATGGCGAGGACAGAAACAACTTCAAGTCTGAAGAAATCGGCATTAAATTCCCCTCACAAAACTGATGGATGCATTTAAGGTGATATTTCTTTGAAGCGTTCCAATGTCGTTACACGGTTGCAAACTGTAAAAAAACGGCAGAATCGTGACATCTGGCCGGGTTTCGTTAATTACTCCGAGGTAGGGAAACCTCAAAACGAAGTCACGAATTAATATTTCACAAGATTTACAAAAGTCACGACTACCGAATAATTTTAAGGATGGTGTTTTATTTCTTCATGTAGTAAGTGGTTGTGATAACACATCAACATTGTTTGGCTACGGGAAAAAAACAAGTACTTCAACATTGTAAAAAATTGACTATTTATAATATATACCCCCAAGTTTTTAATAATCCTTTGTCTTTTAAAAACGACGTTAGCAGGGCTGGTGAGCGATTCATTTCAGCATTATACAGTACTCCAACAAACCTATCAATCCTCCATAAGTACAAATTCATTTGTTTCAATATTACATGTTCGCCGTGCAAATGGCGTTGTATTTCTCTCTCAGCACTGCTTCCTACTTCGGGTGCTGCACGATATCAATCGCTTACAGTGTTTTATCGGGTACAGCAATGGTATAGCAGCTTCTTGGAGCCACTACTTTAGAGTTCGAGAAGAGAATCAAGTTCTCTTCATCCAATTAAATCTACGGACGCACGTGCCCCAGTTACGATTATGGAACTTATTTCATGCAACTGGAAAGCAGGTTCATGCTAAAATATGTGAACGTGCAGTAAATTGTCTTCGCTGCTCTGTTATATGTGCTTCCTGTCACTGATATCGTATGCTTTAATTCTCAATACGAAGCTTAAGATAACTTCCAACACGAAGACGATACACATTTAATGGTACGTGATGACACAAAAAGTAATTATTGAAACCTGTCCATATTCTATAACACATATGACATTTTTGCACTAAAATTGCGGATATGTTCTTAATCATCATAAACTTTTTATAGCAAATTTAGTTCTCTGTAAATAAAACTGTATACAGTTATGTCGTAGTTGCAACTGTTCAGAGTAATTTCTGAAAACTTTAACAACATTGTGAATTGGTGACCATTTTGCTACCAAAATGTCGGTCGCGTACACAACAGGCATGCCAATTTTTGATGTTTTAATAAGGTCAACCATACATATACAATCGTGCGAAGTTTAAAAACTTTATTAATTATTTATTAGGGAAAATGTAACTTGACTGGACTAACTACTCGTGGATACTTTGCAAGTCTGGCGAAGTTTCAAAATGTATTCTTTTGTAGTTTAGTTTGAAGGGGCAGTGCAAAGGATATGGCCGACTCGCGGTTACTTCCAACTTTTCTGGAGCCCTGCCAAAGTTCCACTTTCAGGATATTCCTTCACATCTTGCAAACACAGCTAACACAAGTCTAGGGAATTACACCAAAGGGACGAAGAACTACATTCATGCGCACTCACTTTAATAACATTTTTTAATGAGAACTATTTCTAACCAGGAATTACTAACGCACATATTATCTCCCTGTATTAATAATATTAATTATAAATAACATATTATATACCATATAAGCAGGGGCAGTGATATTTCGCGAAAAGATTTCGAGACAAGATACAGTCCAAAGCATTGTAGGGTCGTCCAGCTTCTTTGATTGGCTAAAACATGTTCTGACCCGTGTTAACCGTTTGCGTACGAATGACGAAGGTTCAGTGTCGGAGTTACTTAGTCCTGAGTGGCTTGGTCAAAGACGGACATGGCACCAGCAGCCAGTGGAGGTATAACAACAGCTGAGGTGTGTATATATTATTTACGTGAAAAGTCACTGGCCCTACATATAATTAAAAGTTTAATTGAAACAAAGAAAATACACTTTTCTGTTAGCAGAAGTATAAAACGCTTGTGATACATGACATATTTAGTAAAACACCAAAAACGTCATGCATGGGGTGATTTTTCATAGGTTTTATTGAAAAGTGTGAAGAATCCCAGGAATAGACTATAGCTAGGGACACCCGAATTTCGCGAAAATATTTCAAGACCAGTTGCATTTCATAACACTTTAGCTCACATCCACTTTCGTGATTGGACGGCTCTCGTACAACGCGTCTTAGTTTTCTGCTCGCGAATCACAGACCTGCACTATATGAGTTTCCCAATTATGATTGGTCAGTCGCGTAAGAAAATGTCTTGTCACAAAGACACGTCTTAAATAAGCTAAATAAAGCAACTGATATACCCGTAGGCTATTGAAGTATAGTAAGTGCAGAAATCTTTGGCCTTGTTTGTGGACATGCATGACAAAGTGACGAAGCCTGTCCACCGTGTTGTGACACCCACAACATTGGAAACCTAACCCGTCAAAACTAAAATGAAACTGTTTTATCAGAGCATGTTGATATTTAGCATGGAAGTTTAGATTCATTAGTTATTTGTTTAAAATCTTACACATTTTAAATGCATTAAATACAATAACCTGCCTTCAGTTGCGTATGTAGGCATTTTAGCGATAGGATACAATTTCATAAATATCAAAAAAGGAATATCCTCCATGTTAAATACCTGAGGCACGGAGTCGTCGTTGTATGGTAGAACTGATGCCATGCTGATACCTTTACGCTTATATCATTCTCAATATATACCATTTCTTATCTTGACCTTTGTACTATTGATAAATTCCCTAGGCATTACCAACATACTTATTTTCTCACTAATTTGGTTAATATTAATTATAAATGAAATATTATAATTAATAGAAAAAAATATTAATAAAGCATCAATTTAACCAACAATAAGTAGAGACCTGAAGAATTCGCGGATTCATTTTGGGACAAGCTAGAATTCAAAACGCGCGGGTTTATATAACTTAAGCCCGTTGGTTCACACGGTGTTTGACACCTCCTGGAGAACGGTGTCCAATTTTCGCCTTCCACCGTGACAGCAGACAACCAATGCGCTGTTGATATTGGCACAGTTGTGCATAAGACTGTAGAGTCTAGCCCGCAGGTCATATTGAACTCGCGAATTTTTCAGGTCTCTGACAATAAGGCACCTTAATCTTAGCACAAGTACACAAACGCTCGTGGTACATAACGTAATTCGGTAACAACCGAGCACGTCATACATGGGGTGATTTTTCGCAGGAAAAAGTGTGAAGAAACCGCGAACAGACTAAAGCACGCGCCCTCCCCTGTTCCTCCGCGGTAGCTGCACGCGCGTGGAGGAAAGCAGGATGGCGCCTACTGCTGTCAATTGCGCTGGTGGCCCGGCGGATGGGATTAGCTGAGCGGCGCGGTGAGGCACGTTATCAGCTACGGTTATCGCGTTCCACCCGGTGCGGGGGTATTCTGCATGCGAACTGTCCACAACGAGGCTTCATTGGGGGGCGAGAAGCGGCGTTCCCTCCCGGCGGGTGGGGGAGGGGGCGACAGCGGGGGAAGGTAAAGCGCATCGCGGGTGTCATTGCGCACACCTTGGTCTCTTCGGCGAACTCGGCGAGGAGATGCGAGCCCGTCCACGAGGCTTCCAAACAGATAAAGGCTGCTTACGGCAAAGTCAACGCTTTTTAAACAAACCTTTGAGGAAAACCCACCGTCCGTAACTAGAGACCCTGATATTTCGCGGGATTCGTTTGGCGACAAGCTAGATTCCACAATGTTTGCGCACTCGAGCCTCGGTTAGCTGTTCTTTGGTTGTTGGTACAATTTAACTCCGGACCAGGTACCACGGTGTTAGTTTCGTGTTACCCTTGCAAGTTTCGTTATTGGTCGAAAGC
This sequence comes from Clitarchus hookeri, assembly GCA_002778355.1. Taxonomy (NCBI): domain Eukaryota; kingdom Metazoa; phylum Arthropoda; class Insecta; order Phasmatodea; family Phasmatidae; genus Clitarchus; species Clitarchus hookeri. Next base: position 69,936 of record NQII01002400.1, on the reverse strand, counting down.
GGTCCGGGGGCGTGCCTGACATACCGTGGTCCAACAGAGATTGCAATTCAGCTTGTTCCCAAATGAATTCGCGAAATTCCCTGGTCTCTTTCAATAACCAGTGACCTGTGGTGAACTGTTGCGAGGTAAGATGGCGTCAGCTCTGTACTGCACCCTGTTGCTTGCTAGTTTACACTTCCACCACTCAAACTTAGCTCGGCAGCTGACGCCCCAGGTCACGTGTGATGGGTCCCTTGCCTGCTCGCTCGTGAGTGGTCGGAATACATTCTGTTTCCCGAGGCTGCACAGTTGGTACAGTCTCCTGCTGCGTGCACCGAGAATGTACAGCAGTGAGCAAGCACCAGCCTACCTTGCAGCACTTCACCACACGCCACTTCCCATAACTGCATATAACTACTGCTGGCATGCATGCTCCCAGTTAAGTTGGTAGCGAATTAATTAAAAATAGTTTTTAACACTTGACGTTGTGCTGTTGCTGTGATGTTTCAATTTATAGCCAATGAAGTTACTAAAGTTGGTGTTTCTTTTTCTATTCTCATTAGAGTACGAATTCGCATATTAGTATAGGCCATTCTGGGTAAAGTGAGCACTTTTGAAAGCCCTCTCATTGGGAATAAAAGTAAATAAATATATTTTATTTCAGCCTTAGACGTTAACTTACGAGTGCGGTGGAATATGAACATTGCGCTTATTACTAAAATGGCAATATTTACTTCAAAAAGTGGCCAATGTATAAAAAATGACTGAAATAAAAAAGTAACTAGGACCCCAAAAGTGCTCACTGTACCGTGAACAGCCTATACCCACTTTTTATTCCTAACATCCGCTAGGTTTCACTTGGACGGCGCTTGAATAAAGTGAACAGGCAAATGGCAATGTTAATATTTACATATGACGCAAGGGTACAAAATGGGCAGGAAAGTAGATCTTAAGCAAGGCTTTTAAATATGCTCAGTTTACAGTGAACAGCCTATATAAGCTATTCATGGTAAACTGAGTACTTTTGAAATCTCTGATTAAGATCTACTTGCATGCACGTAGTGTATTCTTTCACCACACGTAACATTAACATTGCCATGGGCCTGATCATTTTAGTCATGCGACGGTCAAGTGAAACTGTAGAATTACTAGAAGTGTAAATACTTTACAAATTTGCTAATTCACACACTTATAAGCGTTTAAAAAACAGAAACCAAAATAAATAATTTTGGTATTCACAAATGTTTAACTAACGCCTTTAATTATATTTTTCCTCCGTCGTTACCAACTTTACTGGTCGCCTGCAAGCTAGTGTACCTCTTAAAATATATGTAGGTAGGAACCGCGAGGTTTTAAAATCTTTCAACCCCGTTCTCCAATCAACCCCTGGTTGCTTACTTTCCAGCCAATGGGGAATAATTCGCAGCATGCAGCAGTCAATCAGATAGTGCCCGTTCCCAGAGCCTCGCGCAGCCAATTAGGAACCGCCCCACCATTTCGTCTCTGTAAACTCGTCTGCTCTGTGACGAAGTATAGCGAGTCCGCACGCAACGCGGGAAACTTATTTCTGTAAAGTTTATACTGATATCGTACCTTCACTTTAAAAAGTAGTTCGTACTTTTACAAGAGAAACTCTTTAAAACCAGTCGCCAAGAAAATTTTCTGTCGAACTACAAGTTTTCTTCTAAAACCTACAGGACATATATTTGTAATATTAAAAATTGTACTCTTGTATTTCAATTGATAGTATTAAAAAGTGGAAATAAAATTATTATTTTTTGTCTTAGAAAATTAATGTGATGAATAAATAAGAAATAAATATAAATATAATTTAGAAAAAAAAACAACAGTTGTACCTTGTCGGCTCAGTGATTTGACTCCACGTCCCTTCTTCGCACCTTTAACCACATTACCGACTTGACTCACGAGGTATTAAGTTATTTTTTCAATTTATACGGTAGGTAATTACTAAAGAAGAAGAACATAAAGTTATCTTCAATGTTTTATTAGCATCATTTGTGTTGTTGAAGCAATCTACGTTATTCACTCTTACGTTATGTATCTTTTTTCACGCAACTACGCTTTACATCAACCCAAGTTTTGCACAAACAGGAATATACGGTTTTGTTGTCGAGGGTCCGCCATTTTTTCTGAGCTCGTAGATACGGGTCAGTGTAGTACAAACATTTCTTGAGGTCTATTACAAACACGGCTCTTGTAATTTTACAAACGAGCAATTTTACAAAAGACATTTTTGTACTATTACAGACGTTTGTAAAATTACGAACAATTTCTCAGTACAGATTTTAAAAAAAATTACAGTGTAGGTTAGACCACAAAAATAGGTAAGTTTGGTCTATTCGCGGTTTCTTTACACTTTTTTAATTAAACCTTTGAAAAATCTGCTCATGTATGACGCGTTTGGTTTTCCATAAATATATCGTTTACCACAAGCGTTTTTACTTCAGTTAAAATAAAAGTGTCTTATTTTTGGTTAAATTGAACATTTACTTGTACGTCCACTTGTAGTTGACTAATAAATTATGATAGTTCATTTCTGATTAATACGAACAAAAACAGGAAGAAAATATTTGTGTTAGTAATTTCTAGTAACAAATAGTTCTTATGTAAAATATTATTAAATTAAGGGCGCACGAATACGGTGCGTTGCCCCTTTGATAAGATTTTCTAAACTTAGATTAGCTTTGTTTATATGAGGCGGAGTGATAACCTGAAAGTACAACTTCAGCAGGGCTTCAGAAAAGTTGGTAGTATCCGTGAACACACTATACGTAGGAGTGAAATAGCATAGCAGGTTTTCTGATGTGGGCGAGTTCATTCGCTTATCGACTGCACAGCATCTATTGTATAATTGGGTACTGCATACTACGGCTAATTCCCTAATGGCGTGTAAGTTGCCAGGCGTTAGTTGGCGAACGGAGCTTCGCCATGTCGCTGGCCAGTTGCGCAATCTTGTAGACGCGCGTGACTGGAGTTCGCGGTTGATTGGTCTAATTAACTTCTGTATTTATAACTATTGTGTGTTTCGATTGGTTAGCCTGCCCCGTTTCGAAGTATGCGTATAGTATATTCAAGAAATACGAGATCTGCGTGTCAGGCAACCGTTCCATTGGCTGGCGCTCCGAAACTTTACTCTGCGAATAAACTTCACTCTTTCACTGTCCCGAGACTACATGAATAAATGTTCTATTATCTCTCCTGATGTGTTTCCAAACTGCAGAGAAATTAATATGAGCATCTTGTTGGAGTAAAATTTTAATCAAAATTATTTTAGTGGCTATCTAAAAGTAAACTAAAAACCTGCTGCCCAATACGAAACTACTCGTCACTGATACTGACAACCCAGTAAAATTAACAGGTAACGAAATCCGCATTTATGATTTAAGAGATATTACTCTTAACATGACTGTAAAAATGTCTGTTGTAAAGTTGATTACGTAAATTAACAACAGCGATAACTGACTGATGTGAATCAGTGTTACCGTGTATCAAACTCAAATTTGTGCAGTAATTCGCCATTCTAATAGTGTACTAGTAACTGCTAACTGCCTTTGCGTCTTTTCAATGGTATGAAAATATTCGTAGACAGTAATTGCTATTTAATCTCTGCTCGTTCCAAAAAAAAAAAAAAAAAAAAAATTACTCCAACTCTGCTCGTGTTTGATTTGCTACTATTTTACGTTCGGATTTGTTTTAGAACCCCACCGTAGGGGGCTAAAACCTCGCACGACTGCCGTCGGCAAGGAATTGAGGTACCATTGCTCATACACTGAAGAGCCAAAAAAAATGGTATAGGCGTGCGTATGCATATAACAGAGGTATGGAACCAATCAGAGTAACGCGGTGCGGTCGGTAGCTAGATCGGTTACTGCTGCTAGAATGGCAGGTTATCAAGATTTAAGTGAGTTTGAACGCGGTGTTATAGTCGGCGCACGAGAGATGGGACATAGCATCTCCGAGGTAGCGATAACATTTGGATGTTCGCGTACGACCATTTCACGAGTGCACCGTGAATATCGGGAATCCGGTAAAACATCACATCTTCGACATCGCTGCGGCCGGAAAAAATATCGTGGGCGAACGGGACAAACGACGACTGACGAGACTCATTAAACGTGACAGACGTGCAACCCTTTCTCATATTGGTGCAGATTAGATTTGTGTACTGCCCTGCAGGATTCATGGTGTGAATTGCCTCCTGCATACCTTCAGGCATTAGTCGAGTCCATGCCACGTCGTCTTGCGACACTTCTATGTAGTAGTGCATGCCAAGTTAAAACACCAGTAAAAACAAGCAACAACAACAACAAAGCCCCAGCAATGTTTAGTCGTGCGTCGAGTGCCCTTCCACATCGCACTCAGACACTTTACTATCAGAAACAACCCATGTCCCGCCTGAGAGCTTTTCCTATCTCTACTGTATGCCCAGGTCCGGGTCGGAGCTGCGTACCAACATATCCCGTGGGGAAAGGCAGAATCTCAAATTAACCGTCATTAACGATACTTCAACGTTTTCGATTATTTGCGGCTAGCAATTCTTCCATTCGATATCTGTGACTTACATCAGAAGAATATTTGGGCAATCTCAGTTTTTCCGCGTGTGTTGATATTCTATTTCAGACCAAGTGGAGTTCCGCATTAATGATACAAAATAAGCAATTATTAACTTTAATATTTATACTCAATTCCTCTGAGACGTATTTTGTTCCAACAGAGTTAACAAGCTTCTTAAAACACTTTCAGCTGAGCAAGTTTGATTAAACACAATATATATTCAATCGCTGTGTCCCTTAAAAATAATTTCAAACCTGAGTATTTGGGTGGGGTTAAAAAATAATGTATATTAGCAGCATCGTTAATCACAGTTGCTGATAGTCACATTTTCTCAAGTAATTGAAAAATTAGAGCTATTAAAGTAAGTGATTTACTTTTAGTTCTTATTCTGCGATATAAACTATTATTTTGTTAAAATAATATATTTTTTAAACAATAGGACTTGTTATTTTCCATCTGAAAGGGTGATTTACAATAAAAGTTATATAAATTCGTTATTTTTTAAATTTAACTGTAAAAATCATTTAGGACCATAATAAAAAATTCTCGAAAAAATACTATAAAGTGCTGGAATAACATTTTTTGACATATTTAGTTGTTGACATGGTAACTGACAGAAGTATCGTCGAACCATGTCACAGCTGTTTCCATTAGTCGATATATAGATATTAAAAAACAGAGTTAAAAAAAAAAGTATTTAGTAAATCACAATGCATGAAATATTTAGTTTTATTTTGTGCTTCAATAGATACAAGAAGTCAGTACGAACCGTCTTATTTTTACTTCAAGAGTGCTGTCAATTTTTACTTACGGAGATGGTTCGGAACTAGACCGGTACACGCTCAATCTTAAGGTCTCTCTTTATCTCTTTTCGTATCTTATTGCATGTCTTTCCCTGCAAAAGTCACAGGAGATACGGCTAACCCAGTGATTTAAATGGGTATTGAGGAGGTTAACTGGCTCACCAAGATGAGAAACCTCCTCTTCTTTTCCTTCTCTCCAAAAAATAACAATGGAGTGCTCATAAATCCTTTCGAAAGCCATGAGCAAGTAGGAAACGCGAATTTATCCTTCTTCTGTTTCCGAAACTTACACAACGCTACATTAGGAGCACTTGATAATTCAGTTTTAGCAGAACCAGACATATGGCAAAAGTACACCTTGTAAATCATTTTTAAAATAATAAGAGTTACAATTTCATACATCTGCACATTGAAATCTGTCACTAACACTCAAGTATCCAGTTTTGGTGAATTCTTTTGTTTTATAAATATATTCACACATCGTCGCACTGAATCCCACGAGAATTGACCCATTTAGTCGCAATGTCCTCTATCTGGGACTTTGCATATGAAGTGGCTCGTATGGTTTGCACTGTACAGGGCGGATCATACCGTCCAATGCGAAAGGTTCCCTACATGTGAGAGACATAATTCGCCGCTGAGACAATGTTCCGTATCCTCACAAACTACTGCTGCCAGTAATATAAAACACAGAGAGATTTCAATTGGTCCCGATGTAAGACAAAGCGTCGTCTGGATATCAGTACAGTTCCGAACCAAATATAACCAAATATTTGCCTGTTGCAACGCCTGAAATTATATATTTAATTTTTGAATGAAAGGCTTCATTTATGTCGTACGGAAGAACATAATTGACTGTATGTGAAGACAAGACGCTTCACCAAATTTTATGATACTTAGATGTCTAACCAAAATTGAGTGGAAAAAAAAAAAAACTCAGATTAATAACATATTGTTCTGCAGCTATTTGCGGTTACATGCTGTATAATACTATGACGCGACAAAACATATAGTATATTCGTGGTTTCTTCACACTTTTTGAATCAGACCTTTGAAAATTCACCCCATTTATGACATGTTTAGTTATTTCCTAAATATTCCGTGTATCAAAAGCGTTTTATACCCTTGTTAAAATGAAAATATCTTATTTTTCGGTAAATTGAAGTTTTACCTGTATTTCATTTATAAATTATAATAACTAATTTATAATAAATATTCAGAAAAAAACAGTGAGAAAACATGTGTGTTGGTAGCGCCTAGTAAGAAATAGTTCTCACGGAAAATATCATTACAACTGAGTGCGCACGAATTCGGTGCGTTGTCCTTTGATTTAATTTTCTAGACTTAGTTAAGTTCAGCTTGCACGAGGCGGAGGAATATCCTGGGAGTAGAACTTTAGCAGGGCTTCAGAAAAGTGTGAAGCAACCGTGAATGGATTATAAACCATGTGGTGTCTGAGTATATATTTTGGAACATTCAAATAAACACTTTGAGTGCGGTACAGATTTACGGACAAATAACACGTGCTAGAAGTAAGTCACCTATTTGCACGACTGCATGACCTTCAGTTCTGTTCTACATTCCCACTCACAACCATCCCATTGGTTCAGACAACACCGGACACGTTTACTACAATGTAGAGTGTTCAACACTGGCCGGCTCTCGACCGGTATAATGACAAGTTGACAAGTGTCACAATTAAAATATGTTCTTCCCAACGTATAGTAATGTACAATACATTATGCTTATTTAAGTAATGTACACTTTCAGTGTTTATGACGTTGCAGAGAACCTTATGAACACTNGTACACGTTTACTACAATGTAGAGTGTTCAACACTGGCCGGCTCTCGACCGGTATAATGACAAGTTGACAAGTGTCACAATTAAAATATGTTCTTCCCAACGTATAGTAGTGTACAATACATTATGCTTATTTAAGTAATGTACACTTTCAGTGTTTATGACGTTGCAGAGAACCTTATGAACACTGCTGGCGAAGTAATACTTCATCGCCAGTGTCTTCAAACAATGAAGATGTCGTAATGTTACAGCAAACTCCATACAATGAAGTTAAATTCAGGCGATGGAATATTACGTCATCAGCACCCGGATTGTTAAAATATCTTGTAATTAATTTCTGGGGACGGTTCGCAATAATATAAAATAAAAAAAAAACCCTCCGATGACTAGGAAAGAAAGGGGAGAGGGAGTGACAGGGGAATCAGACACTACACTTTAATGCGTAGTGGTTTTGGAAACACAGACGATGTCGCCGTATTTCGTTAAGCAGCAATTTTTTTTTTTTTTGAAAACGTGCAGGACAGAATTTACTTTTTATCTCTCGCAAGAGTCCGATTGTTTGAAACGGAAATTAAATACAAAAACAAGAAATTTATCTCGAAAAACCAACACAAATGAAGAAGGCGAATGGTGGTAAGCAAGGTTTCGCAGTGCAAACGTTTTTTTTTTTTTTAACGCTTTCGTTTGGCGCCAGCCTCATTATAATTCCCGGGAAAGCTTCTCTTCCGTCTACCGACGCCTCTTCGTCAGCTCGTCGAGTGGGTGCGTGGCGAGGGGATGAAGTGACCACTCTTACACAATT
>NQII01002400.1:47662-61848 GCA_002778355.1 Clitarchus hookeri | reverse complement strand
TATATATATGTATATATATACATATATTATATGTATATATATGTATATATATACATATATTATATGTATATATATATATTCGGCCGTTGGGTCAGTTACGCCCTTTTAGAAAAATGTCGGTACCCCAGTGGTGAGGGGGGAATTTATGTTTTAGGCTCTTGAAGCCACAGTTTTCGGTCGATTTCGGTGGGATTTGAGGGAGGGTTGTTGTGTGTGTGTATNTATTTATATATCAATTGCCTTAAACAAAATACTTTGTTGAGTAAACAAAACTCGAAAAGCAACAAATTAATGCACCTAGAGTTCTACAAATATTGAGCTGAACTAATCGAATCTAACATGAAAAACCAAATAATTTAATTTCAGCAACAAAATAATTTATTACCCCTATATAAACAATTATTTTGGTTGCACAAAACGTACTTTGTTTTATTCAACATAACATTTTCCTCGGTGTTACCCCCTCCCCCTCCCCGGTTACACGAACGAACCCGAAGATATCCGACGGTACCCGAATTTACAACAGCGGTTAGACTTCTATCAAATACGTGTTGAACTGCCAGTTCGGCTAACCTCATTGTTGCAATGCGTCCGTCGTGAAATCAGCTGATGTTGCGTTCTCAGCTTTTAAAAATGTATGTTGTTTTTCTCAGTGTTCTGACGCTTACTGTCAGGAGAAACGGTGATAAGTATAGAGACCTGAAAATGTTGCGAATTCATTAGAGGAAAAGTTAAAATTCTACAACCGTACATTAAAATTTATTTTTCTATTGAATCACAGTTTATTAGGTACGCCTCGAACGACTATCAAACCAATAACGAACCTGGAAGGAAAATAATAACCGAACCCCGTTCTTCCTGCTCTGGATTAAACTGGAGCAACATCCAATGAAAAACTGGCCACCGCCAACAAAGGACTGTGGAGTATAGCTTGTTTCCAAATGAATCCGCTGAAATGCCAGGCGTCTAGTGGTGAGGAAGGCCAAGCAGAACGTCAACCAGCACACATCTTACTTCAGCAGCTTTCTCAGTAAACTACACTGGTTCCTCCCAGGTAACAATCGCCATCCCGAAAACAGTTGACTGCATCCACTGAGGTGTGCCATTTCACGCATGAGCACCAGGCAAAATGAATTTTGTTTGGCCAATGGGAAAACACTCTGTGTATAAACCCTGGCCCGGGAGAGGAAACAGGAAATGTAGTGGCGAAGTTCAGGGAAACAATAGCACCCCTGAAGATNTGTCCTGAATTACACTCAGATCCGAAAAGATATACAACTCATTCATTTGTTGAGGACATGCTGCACTTAAAAAAAAATGCAGATTAAATTACTTTTTTCGATTGGACCACAGTTCGTTAACCACACCCTGTGCGAATTTGAATCAATAACTAATTTGAAAAAAAAAAAATATGAACTGAATCGTATGCTACTTGGTCTGTGGTAGAACTGAAACTTAAACCAGCAAACAACTAAATGGGCTCGAGTACACAAAGTGTAGTTGATACTGCAAAATGAATCCCTGGAATTTCCGTGTTCCACTCTAAGCCCGAATCAGTGATATCGATCAGTGAAATAACTTTCACCGAAAGTCAGTTGATAAGCTACTGCCGACTGGCGAATCAGGCAAATTAACTGGGAACAAAAGACGTATAGCAGTGGGATTCTTGGCTTTGAGTGAGAAACACAAATAAATCAGTGAAATTCATCCACCGTATTAATTAGTTATCTGGAACTGATTATCAAGTACTCAATTCTCACTGTTTTTAGTTGGTTTTGGGAACAGAGCAGGGTAACCAAACTATGAAAATTAGTACACTTATTAGAACATTTGTCCTTATGTAAGATGCACGAAACAACGCTGGGGAAGTAATTTTGGCTTCAACAAGACTTATGGTTATAACGTCTAGTATTATTATACCATGTGTGCGTAAGACGTTCTAGTATACTTTTATCGTAAATTTTTTAATTACTACGTTGGTTTCAGTCGCACGTTTCTCGTTTCTTCCATTACTTCAACTCGCACGGCATCACTCCTCCACCTTAAACAGCCGATGCGTCTTCCCCGCGAACTGCATAAACGCCATGATATAGAGTAGAACACAAAATGAGCCACAACAATCACTAAGCATACAAACCAAGAATTTAAATTTGGCAATTCGGAGAACAGTTTTGAAGTTGTGGAATCCATCGAAGTATCACGGAAGTCACCGAATGAATCAAGAGAATGAGGCATATTACTATGCAAGATTTCACTAGGTTCATTAACTTAAATGACAAAAATATATTTATTACTTGCTCCTGTTTAACCCAGAGAAAGAAGCATGGATTTCGTTTCTTATTTTCCTTCCAGGTTCGTTATTGGTTGATAGTCGTCTGAGGCGTACCTAACAAACTGTGGTTCAATAGACAAAAAAAAATTCTTATGTACGCGTGGTAGAATTTTAACTTTTTTTCTAATGAATTCGCAACATTTCCAGGTCTCTATACTTATCACCGTTTCTCCCGACAGTAATATACTTAAAGATTGTTTTTTTTTTTTAAGGACTGTCTTGACGCTTGCTGGACCCACATTTTTCGGTGATGTATGCATTCTCTTGTTGCTATTTGCACATTCCTTTCCAGCTCAATCTTACGGTTCTTTAGTTTGTAGACGTGTTTGTAGTCCCCTTCACAGGTATTGTTGTTTCGGAAGGTTGCATACAAACAGGGCCGCGTGCAAAACATTATATATTTTTGCCGCAAGAGCGTCGTAATACTGACTGGGTACTGACCGCGTTAATTCATCGCACGGTAAGTGTTCCTGTTCAAGAGCAGAACATTTGGCCTGCTTGTTCATTGCTCGGCAGCGCACACACTATAAAAAAAAACTTCACAGAAACTAATTCTTCCCCAGTTAAAGCACTCTGGCGTTCGGGATAATAACTTTACGCCAGCCATTTGCGAGCGTTTGATTGCCGGGCGTGGATCATCAGCGAACGTACGCGAGCACACGCTCGCGGCCACACGTCGCGAAGTGCTTCTTGCATTATTAAAGAGAGTAATGCACTCGCAGTGGCAACGGACGCACGTAAGCTGCTCGACGAGGTTATAAACCCCATCGCGCTGGGAGAGCTAGCAGGGGACTATAATCACATCCAGCAGTTAACGACAGACGTGGGACGGCAGATTATCACGCGAAGCGTGACGCGAAGGCAGCGCGAGGGATCGAGAATTTACGTATTTTTGTTACGTAAGTGGAATGGAGAGACGAGGGCGAAGCGAGGTGAGTATGGAGCAGCGCCGGAATGAAAGGGAGGGGGGAAACGGGAGATCTCCGAGAAAACCCGCAGACCAGCGGCATCGTCCGGCACGATTAACTCATGCGAAAAGCCGGGGGCGACCTCGCCGGGAATCGAACCCGGTTCACTTTGGTGGGAGGCGACTGATTTAATAACTGCACCACCGCGTCCCCTTGTTACGTGAGTTCGCAAAAAGAGGTATGTGAATTGAATTCCGCGTGCATTGGAAAACGAAAACTGGACAAATACTAGAAACATAATGTTACAAAACAACTTTGTACGCAATAGTATAACTGGAGTGATAAATTACTGTGTGAATATTTCACACCATGGCTCTTCAGATTTAAATGCTGCGGAGAAACATTTTTGGAAAGAAAAATGTATGAAATAGTTTTCTTCAAAATCGCTCGTGGGTAAAATTTTTAAAATACGTTCAATTAGCGACAATCTGAAGGAGCGTATTATTGGTATAAAATTGTGTTTCATGGCCTTTTAAAGTTTGAAGATACGGAGTTATTTTACCAGTTTTACACTACTAAATATACATTTAAAATTCGTGCAAGGTGCCGATATTGCATTAAATATCGTACGAGAATTTTCCCGCACACGGCAGATTTCGTGCAAGGTCAGGAGATAGAAAGTGTCCTATTATTTGTTGCAATTCGCACGGACGAGGAAATTCAATTGGTTCTTCTAATCTGCTCATGCAACCAATTGTACATTAATCGGAGCGATAGATATAAGTCTCATTTAACCCTCGAAAAGAGACACGGAGAAATATATTGTGGTCAAGAATATTTCTTATTATTTCTTTTACAAAAATAATAGAGTTTAGGTACCGTTGCAAGAGACGAAGCAAGCTCCTTCACAAAGCTGATAAAAAAATTAATGTGTAGTAGATTTTTAAATTAACGTCGTGGCTGTTAAGTAGTTTATCGGAGCCACCAATTTCTCTTTTGAAACTAAAGAATTTGCGTCAAGTTTTCTGTTGCGAAATGTTTGTTCACATATATTGTGCACAATTTTCTTCATATTTTCACATGTAAAGTTTGCATTGGGGATCTCGCACAAAATTCATTTTGCGTATGCAAAAACAGCTTTACTGATTACACGAAAAATCGAATAATTTTCACCGTGCAGGGTTGATCTGAAATTGTATGCGATGGAAAGATGTAGTAAAATATGCCATGGGAGTTTAAAAAAGAAAGAAAAAATCATACCACTGGGTGCAATTCGGTGTCGAGACACGGAAAGAGACGCATGGGTAAGGGGTAACGTTATTTGTTTTTGATTTTTATTGGCTTGGATACTGGAGCATTGTAGGTTTGCAGGATATATTTTTTAATGTCCATAATCAGATTCTCAACAAAGTTCAACCTTATCCTGGACCGTTAATGACGGATCACATTTCTTGAACCCACAACTTCGTTTAGCCGATATTAATTCATATTGTAATAATGTATTTTCTTAGCCAGGACTTTCATTCCAGATTCCACATTACAATTTTAGGACCATCAGTATGTTGGGAACGAAAATGTAAACACATTCTTAAATTGAAACAGTTCGACTGCAGTTGGTCATACTTATTAAACCACTTTAAATATAGTTAAATATTAATTGATTTAACTTCCCTACAATTGTTTTTAAACTGCCACTTAATGGAATACGTTTTTAATCACGGAGACCCACGATTGGCTCAGTAGTCCCTGGTGTACGCGAAATATTCGAATGAGTGTTCATAATGGTAATGACGTGGCCACTAACACAGTGTTACGTGTTTTCCAAGAGTTGAGTTGAGTTGAGCTGAGAGTCTTGGACGGCTCTTAACAACGAAGCCTCGAGAACCGACTAGGGTGAAATGAGATGAGATGGAGCAGTGGCGGAACGCCACATGAGATCCCCGAGAAAACCCGCCAACCAGCGACATCGTCCGACACGATCCGGGAGTGGCCCGGCCGGGGATTGAACCCGATTCGCTTTGGTGGGAGGCGGGCCGTCTAACCGCTCAGTCATCGCGGCAACTCTGTGTTCCCAGAGCTATTCTGTTTCTTTTCCCTCCTTCTTTCCTCTTCTGTATCTTACCTTCCCCCCTCATCATACTCATTCCTAAGGAGTCAAATAAATACAGAACAGCACGCACGGTCTAGTGTCAGTTAAATCTGTTTCATGTTCAAGCGGAGTCTGCATAATATTTCGTTACATCATTCCATTATTTATAGAACGGAAAGAAATTCTAATTACAAATATAATATGGTCAAACATTTATCCACCACAGCGAAACCAGCGAAAATTACTTTACTGAAAATAAGTGGCAATTTAATGGTTATTACATTGGCTGAAGTGCACTCGTGTAATGGTTCCGCTGAACTTTAATGAATTCCTCTACTCCGAGATAAAGGTTACCAGTCCTCCGGATAAATCTACAGCGCGCAGCAGCTTCTAAACCGACATTAAATAATTCGTGGTTTGCTGTCTGGCGTGCCCGATTCGGGTGCAGAGTGTACGATTGAAAAGAGATTCAGAAGTGTACATTAGAGAGAAAATTGGCAAAATGAATGATGGTGCAAGTGCTGCCATTAATTAGCTGAATACTTTTTGTGTTTCAGTTGTTACATGGTTGTGCGGTAAAGATAAATGTTTATAGAAGTGTTTATACAGGTTGCTCACGAAAATCAGCGACAAGCTCCGACAGAACGTAATTATGGACAATGAATATATACGTGACATTTAGCCTGACTCGCTTCCTAAGGACTGTTCATGACCGTAAAGGTGGAGATGAACGACAGGTATACTGCGAATATCCCGCGGCCAAATGTACCTAGGTCCCTGAAAGTACACTAAGTGTACCAATAAATGCAGCACCACGCACACACACAGGCAGTGTAGGGAGGTATCGCGATCGCACTCTTCTCCAACGCAAATGGATACACCTGAGTGGCAACCACAGCAATTTTCTGAAAACGTGTATGTTCATTTACTGGAACACTACGCGCACTTTCAAACCTATAAGTAAATCTGGTCCAGTGATATCCGCAATAAATCTGTCCCTCGTCACCTTGACGGGCGTGCACAATCCTTAGGAAGCGAGTTATAGGTTAAATGTTACGCATTTATTTGTCGTTTATACATATGTAAGGAATGACTTGATGGAGTTTTCCAGTGATTTTTGTGAACATACTATATGATCAGCTTTGCCTTCTTCAGTTTAAAACGCTTAGCCGATACACTACAGCAAATAGAGTTTCCATATTTGGCCCGACGTTGCAATAGGTTACATTTTTACCTTACAATGGTTTTCTTTACGTGTCAACATTGCCGACTACCATAAAAACTGGATGATTAATTAAAAAAATCTGACGTGGAATATCTTTGTTTTAAAATGCTCGGGCGTTTATAGTATGGGTATAAAGTAAAGTGTGTACTTTTATAATTTTCGGGACGTAGTGAAGTACGAATATGCGTCTCCAGCCAAGATTTTCCTTCCGTGATATTACATACAATTGGGAGGGTTCCCTAACTTTCCATTCAAAAGACTGGCCATTCAAAAGACCGGCCAACTACTATGTTATAAAGACATCTACTACTCGGGACATAATTAACAACGATCAAGGGTTTCAGAGGCCTACCCCCAGTTTCCGCTTCTTAGCATTTCGTGCCTCTGAAGGCGCAAGAGGCGGCGATAACAAAGTAACCCTCCGCCGCTTCCTCCTCCTACTTTCGGGAACGAAGCTGCACAACTGTGCAGCACGTGCGGACAAAGATGAAATCATTCAACGGCGTAGGGCAAATCCCGACCTTAACTTCGATCGTTCTGAGGTTCGGAGAGCAGAAGCACTCGCAGGGAGATGTTAATTCTCTGACCGTGCCACAGACTAGATATGCATACAGAGACGAAATTGCATTGTCGGTTCCTTTGATGTGGACGCATCCATTCTCTGACTGGCTGCGCGAAGCTCTGGGAACAGGCCTTGTGTCTGATTGGCTACTGCGTGCTGCGAAAGCTTCCTTATTGACTGGGCTGCCAGGTAGTGGTTGGCGAACGGCAATCCAACGGTTTGTTGACCAGTGACGTCATTTGGCTGACGTGTGCAGCATTGTTCAACTTGGACGTTATGGTATGTGATGACAAATTTCCTAAAGTAAAAACATTTACACACTATATTTTTTTTAATAATTCGATGCCAAATCCGGATTGTTTTTGTTTTGCTGCAGTCATAATAACAGATACTAAGTTGTACGATTGAAAACATTTTCATGATACACTAATGCAGTGAGCTAATGCTTGAAATGTATGTAATCACAAATAACAGTTCATGCATTAAAAAAAATGTTAAAAACATGCAAAAATTTCTTTACACTTCGAATTTCTGTGCAATACTTCATCGTTCCTCTGGGGAAGTTAGTTTTCGAATCGTTCTAATCAATCTCGGAAAGATTCTATCAACCTGTGGATCTCATATAAACCCCCAATAAAGCCAATGCAATGGCTACTGCCACATCCATAATCGAAATCACACCTCTGTTTCCATCATCTGTTTGTCATATTTCTGTTATTTGTCTATGGAGTGATTAGCCTTAATTGGGGATTATTATGTCACCATAAGAAAGTCGTCCAGCTGGGCGTTCTGGATTGGTCACCAGAGAGAAACTCTTGCGTGACCAACGCGATCGTACTGTTATACCGAATACATTCCATGGCGCTTGTGGGTTTGTCAGGATTGACCACGCAATGGCATCGTGGCCAGTGGCTAAGACAATCTGGAGCAGCTTGTTCAAGATCCACGAGTGGGGGAAGGCTGGTCTCCCAGCACTGGCAGTCAAAAGTATCTCGAAATGGGCCTCAAAGTGCCTTAACACTCAAGTCGGTATTGTGTCCACGATCCGAAAAGCCGTGGTGCAATGCGGTCACCAACAGTCCAGCCGGACACATATAAAACAGAAAGAAGCGTATTTTAGTTACCGTTATTGTGAAATCTGAACTTTTAATGAGGTATTAAGACATATCACTACTTTTCCTTATTCGCTTACATCATTGTTTTACACGCATGTTCTTTGAAGGTCTCTTACGATGGGGCTAACATATCAAACGAAACATTATTGTTGCCATACTCCATAGCAGCGTGTCTGCAATGTTCCTCAGTCTGTTGTATACCTGAAGACAGAAACACATTACAGTTCCCAAAACATCGCCTAGAATACCACTGCATTCTTCTGTACTGTTTTAGCTGTTTTGCATGCATGTATGCATGTCTATATTTGTTATTTTTGTTGCTCGAATTTGTGTAGTTTAGTTTTCTCGTTGCAATTTCTTGTTGATTTCTGACTTATTTCCATACTCGGAATCCTCTGTGTTGGTTTATTGTATACCTACTGATGATAGCCCAACTTGGCTTCTATACTGTGCCTCTATTTTGTTTTGTCTGCATATTATTCTGGTATCCTACGAAACCCTTTACAATTGAGTATGTTCAGAACAATGTTTCGTTTGATATTGCTTTGCATACTCTGGTCATGATAGTTATAATGTATGGAGAACTTAGAAAACAAGTTGCTATGAAGGATTTGGAGGGCGTCCAGCAATTAGGTCTTCAGCATCAATATGAGTGAAGTAAGATGAAGATGGGGTAGTAGAGGAATGCATGGAATGGAGAAATGGGAGTACCCTGAGAAAACTCGCAGGTCAAAGGCAACATCCGCTGCGTTTCCCGTATGCGAAAAGTAACTATTGAAATTAGGAGATGATTTGCTTTTTTAGAGTTCTACCAACAGAATACTATGTAGAACTGAACTTCAAGAAAATTCTGGTGATGTAATACAACGTCAACTACTTCAATGAATGCGGACATCCTAAAAATATGTAAAATACCACTTAAATATGTTGAATTTAGACGAAACACTGTACAGTCAACAGAAGTTTTCACGAGATTCACTGAAATGTAACGTTACTACGGCAGGATTCAATATGTTAGTTAAAATTCTCACTGAGAGTAACTTAGAGTTCAGTGTTTCAAACACTGATTCAACGTTTCAGTGGAGTTCGACAGAAGGCGGTGGCAATGTCTAGTTAGAAATCAGGCCAGAAAATTAAGAATAAATGTTAAAAACATCTAAATATACAAAATAAGTGATGGGGAAGGGAGTGTGCACAAATGGTGATGTAGGCAGAAACCATTTGAAGCCAACTTGAGATCACCCCGAGCTGTGGTTTTGGAGGAAGGTGATTCACACTGTTCTCTAAAGGTCCAATTTCCTACNTCCTGGTTTACAAGTTTAAGCACTTCGTCCTGTACATGCGGAAATATTTGGGTGGTCTCTTGGCTTGGCGTACGTGGGGTTCGCCTGCCTTGCCGCTATTCTCTCCGCACGCCCGCTAAAAGCTTTTCTTGGTTTTATTGTGGTGAAGCCCGGGGTCGTGGGACCTCGGCGTATCTTGGGGCGGCTGCCCAGTGTAGCTGTGTTCGTGCCCTGGTGGCTTCCGTTGCCTCCGGATGCCGCCTGCACGTGCAGAAAACTTGGGTGGCCCGTCTTTGCAGCTGTGNACCTCGGCGTATCTTGGGGCGGCTGCCCAGTGTAGCTGTGTTCGTGCCCTGGTGGCTTCCGTTGCCTCCGGATGCCGCCTGCACGTGCAGAAAACTTGGGTGGCCCGTCTTTGCAGCTGTGAGGCGCGGGATCCTTTATTTGGACACGTTCTCCGCCCTTAATATTTATTGGTGTAGACCGTCGGCAGGCTTCGCTAGCGCATGTGTTCTGGCGGCCAAAATGCCTGGACGCGGGGAGCGTCAAACTCTAACAACTGAGAGTGCATCTCGGCGTTCGCACAAAGCGCTAGAGCCGAAATGTGAGACAGGATGCAAGGAAACAGCTATTTCCAAGATTTTGCACACTTCAGCGCATTCTGTCAACAGAGCACAGATGTACACATGTCTGCTATCTGTCGTGTTACAAATTAACACATTCGCACAAATGAATGCATGCCCAAAGACTGTGTTAGGAAATAGTGCATAGAGTTTTGTTAGTATTCCTTGTGAATTTGGTGTTGTTATCTTATTTAATTTATTTCTAAGACAAACTTTGTTGATAAGTAGTAAGAAATTTTAGTGGATTCTGTAGATTATAATCGGTTGTTTACAAAACTAAGTCGAAACCTTTCTATGATTCAGAAGTCAAAAACATTACATGTTATTGAGTTCTTCGGAGATTTTATGTGTCATGTAAAGCCATCCAACAATAAAGTGCAAGAAGTCTTTCAAAGATCTACCCTCTTTGCCCCCATAAAGTACGGTCGGAAGTGCTGACAAAAATTCCATACATTTCATGGTAGGTACATACAAAAGCTGCTTGTTTCTCTATTGATGTATTCATTTTATCTATTTTTGTCTTTTTTAAATACGTGTTTACATTCATAAGATTACATTTATCTTATTCTTTATCATTAATTAACCAAAAAAAGCAGTGGAGAGATTTGGACGGCTCTTAACAAGGTCTTAAAATTAAATTTAAAAAATTTATTGTAACACTATTAGCATGAACGTAGAAGTCGGTGCAGTGGTTCTTGGATATGAAAACATCGGAAACTAACGTGATGCTACGTAATACTGGCATTTAACAGTAACAAAGCAGAGGTGCAGCATATATTACATGAGCTACTAAAAAAATGATATTGTTTCCACTTTTAATACTCTGTACAGGAGACACACAAATCCACTAACTGCTCTGACGTTGCAACAAAGATTTAACTCATGATTTGATATATGTGTACTTGTGGTCCAGAACTACCTATATTCCACTACTTCATAAATTTGCCAACTTCAGTTGAACAGCGCAGCGGCTGTAATTGTTGCTCTCTCTCTCTCACCGAACGCTCATGGGGCCTTATTCTTTAACAGTTTATCGTCCATTTAAATACATTTGTCACGTTACCATCTTTACGAGGCGAAATTGCATTCTGTAACTCAAAATGTCATTCTGGCGGTCTTTCTAATACTTCATGAATTGCTTAATATGAAAATACGTCAACTGGTGTTTTTAAGAACGACAGTGGAAAGGAAATGCCCAGCGTATTGAGGCTAACTCACGCCAACACGCTCCAGAGAGAAATACTACTCGTTAAAATGATCCGGAGAGAATAAATATTATATTTATTATAGTTCCGCACAAATATAATGGTGTCCGGAATATATTTAAAAATTATATTTTGTTATTCGTTAGCTACACCCTCTAAGGTAACTACGATACATACGACGAATTCGGCCACGGGTTAAGTGCTGATATCTTGTAATGCTCAAAATGATCTATGGCCATTTAAAAACCTTTTTATCATAGATAGGAGTAAATTTATATTAAAAGTTGTGAAACCTTGTTAATGAAATGTTTTCCTTCTTAATAAGTTGAATAATTGTGCACTTTGTCTAACTGCACATGTGTAATTTAAACCTTTTAAGAAGTTTTCCTGGTTAATAAGTATTATTTTTACAGCCCCTTCAGAAACGTCTTAACACAGTTCTACTGCACTATGCAGAAATTTATTAAGAAGAAAAAATAGTTTATACTTTAAAATTTCTTTTATAAACGTGGCGTACTGTATTACACAAGACCACAAGATACGCTGTAATGACAGTAAGAGATACAATTCAACATGCAGATTATAGAGTTCTGAACAGAGCCCGTGGCGTTGCCAAACCTAAGCGTCTTGACAAGGGTAAACATAAATATATGTCTTACAGAATGCTACGCAAAGACAATTACGAGTAACTGCTGTTTTAGCTGTCTTCGAAAAGATACTCGCAGTGAGTGATATTTTTTTTTTAACAGTAACAATGAAATTTGTTTCCACCAGTGCTACCTGGAAATGTAAATATATCAATACGAAAACTTTATTTTCCCAACAGCATATAAAAAACTAGGTTATACAGTATTTTCGCTATGAACAATTTCTTACTAGCCGTTGTCAATACAATGCTGCTCTCGCCGTTTTTAATTCATATTGAATACGAAATACATATTACAATTTTNAAATCTTCGCCCGTAAAACCGACTTTACAGGCAACCATTTTTTAAAATACGTTAAAGTTAAAGTTTCATTTTATAAAGAAATATAATACTTTAAAGTTAATAACAGTGGTAAATATTTGTAGTATGTGTGTTGTTTAAAAAAAGAGGTAAGAATTTTTCTCTTGGGGTGATTTTACAAAGTTTTGTTTCAAAAAGTGTGAAGAAATCGTGAATGGCATATACGAGTGCATCGCTAGCCATGGCTACGGTTTATTTTATTCAGGTTGGGAAGCTAGATGCTTTTAGTTTGGCAACAAAAAATTTTTCGCCATTAGGTAAGCGCTAGTGTCGCATGTGTATAGGATTTTCTCTATTTTCTAAGTTAAAAAATAAAGTAATTGCAATAATCATGATTCAAATACAAAATAACTACGTAACTAAGTTAAATCTTTCTTTTTTTATTATTCACGTATAGTAGCTTGAAATTTTAATTGAAAGTGACCACATTGAAACACTGCGAACCTAGCGACAGAAATGTTCCCTATGCCTAACTCTCCCGTCAGAAAACTCGTTTCGTTCCCAACCTTCGCTACACTCCGTGCCGTAGCAACTTTCACCCCACTCAGGCTATGGTTTTTACGACGTAAATCGGATTTCAGCAAACGTTGAAGTGACTGAGAATTTCGCTCCCGGACACGTTACCCAGTCTTGCGGGCAGGAAGGAAATAATGACTAACGACCTGTGGGCCCCCGCAGCCAATACGTTTTTTTCTCCGTCCCTCCACACCACTCCACCGAACCCGGCCCCTCGTAACGGACGCCCCCACCGTCGGAAGTTTCGGTTCCCGTCGACAGCGAACCGACCGCGAGGAAGAAGAACTGCGGCGATGTCCGCCCATCGAGTTGGGCCGGACGGGCCTTCGGACGAGACGTATGGGCTACGCTGTTCATCTCGGCAGAAGGGGGAGATGAGAAGGAGGCTGCGTGCTCCGGGGTGCCCTCTCCTGAAAGAGAGTCTCTGCTAAGGGAACTTTCTTAACCGGAAAATAAAAATTAAACTTTAATAACCGTGTATTAATTGCGGAAGCCCGCATGCAGGAACAAACATAATATCCGAGTCGAAATAACCTTAATGGCTGTTCGCGGTGAAGCGAGAACTTTGGAAATCAACCTTCGTAAAATTCCGCTGCCATTTCCTATGCGTATATTTTAAATGGGCTCACTGAGAGGCGTGCGCCCAGCAATGTCGGTAACAACTGACGGAAAATAGTTCCATGTATTAACATCGACTGGAAAGTGTTAAGCAGACTTCTGTGAATATTGGAATGATTTCTTTCGCTTTCTGTTTTTTTAATGCATATCAGTTTAAGAATCAGAAAATGTATTAAATATTTACTTTCCGTGATAATTTCACGGTGTCACTGGATCGACGCATGTAAAAAGTGACGAGGCCCGTGTCAATGTTAATTTTACATATGGTGGAAGAATACACAATGTGCACACAAGCAGGTCTTAAGCAGGGCTTTCAGAAGTGCTCAGATTATCGTGAATAGCCTTTACGTAGGATGCTGCGACTTAAAGGGAGAAGTTCGACATGGACCGTTCTACTAGTGAGAACGCACTAGGAAAATTAATGTATCACTATCATGTGTGTATTACTCGATCGTGCATGAAACATAATAAGCAATTTTCAGTGGCCATTTAAGAGCGATGCTTGGCGCAAGACCGGCCGAATGAAAGGATACGATTGTCGCGTGACAGTTTTGAGGATTAGAGCACGCCTTTGGCTCACATCCCTCACCCCCTTACCCCACCCCCTTCAACCTTTAGGCACTTTGCTGTCGCCTTCGAATAGGCATGTGGCATGGAAAATCTCCAGACACGTGGAGCTGAAGCGGAGGCCTTCCCCCTTCAC
>NQII01002400.1:6995-47201 GCA_002778355.1 Clitarchus hookeri | reverse complement strand
CGCACCTAATAGTCGGGGCCTGGGGGACATTAACTTTGACCGTATAAGCCGCCTTGTCTTTTACAGTGGTGGTAACTGCGTCAAGTTAATTTGGCGCACAACTGTGGGGCTTACATACGTCACTATTTTACCCGTTAAGTGATTTTAAACGAGTTTCGGCTTCCTTTCAAAATATCGCTTACAAACAATAAACACTTTGTGCTCTTAGAAGAGGAGAACCGTCCTAAGAGAGAGAGCAAATATGACTAATAAATAAATATGATTTTGTGTTTTTGTGTTTCTGTTGAATCTACAAATGCTAATTTTATCCGCAATTTCCAGGTTATTAAACATTTTACAAAAAAATATTTCGAAGAAATGTGGCCTGGGCAAAGAAGAACGTGTTTTTTGTTTGAAAGCAATGTCGTGAAAGGTGACCGAGATACCCCTAAAATCATTTAAGATTTAAAAACCTATCCTTCCATTCTACCGGGCCTGCACCAGGCAGCCGCGTTAAGACCATATTACACGATAATTTTTATTTCATTATCTGAAAGAGTGCATCTATTTTAAAATGTTGACAGGGTTCGATGCAATACTAATAACAGAATTAGATGTAGCAACCAGTTCATTGATGGCGAAAGTCTTCCAACATATTATATCTCTTGAATCTAGTTGACTCAAAAAGTTGACACCTGAGACAGTGCTGTTGTGTGGATGTCTATAAAAGCACACCTCGAGTATGCCGGACCCATTATGCGCAGTCGTTTTTAATTTTTTAAAAATCCAAATAGCATCTCCAAGTTCAAAACGCAACTTACGACGAGAATACAATACAGGGTTCGATGCAATACTAATAACAGAATTAGATGTAGCAACAAGTTCATTGATGGCGAAAGTCGTTGGTACTAATGGTGATGTAAGAATGTTAGGTCATGTACAGTATGTTTACGTTGCATAATAAATGATATGATATATTAAAATGTTTAAAATTAATAATAACATATACCCCTATCCTGACATGTAAGTATTTCTAGTCAAATGATTATAGTTTTCAAAATATATCACCAGAAAGTCAAATATTTCGAAATATGGGGGCCCAAGTTTCTATGCCAAGTAACTTCCAAATAAATCACACGTCATGTGATTAATATCATACACACGGCATATAATTTAAGTATCAAGGATATTTAACAATGGGTACTCGGGTATTGGCATCATGAATCTCATTTAAAATAGGTATTGATATTTTCGCCAACACATTTTAATTCGTCCAAGATAAATTTATTAATATTAATATTATTTTCTCTAGAACGAACAAAAATGTATTGCCAAAACATCAATACCTATTTTAAAATAGATTCAGTACTCGGGTACTGACCCGAGTACCGTGTGTTAAATATCTTTGATAATTAATATGTTGTTTATATGATATAGATCATATTAAATGTGATTTAGTAGGCATAGTTAATAAGAAACGTAAAAACTTGGACTTCCATATTCCAGAATTTTCATCTTTTGGGTGCTATATTTTGGAAACTATGATAATTTGACTACACATATTTACATCTATGTGGTCCTTATATAATTTTATTTAAGATAACAAAAGAAAAATTATAGTGAAATATGGCCTTAAAAACATGTTATAGCCTATTCACAATAAAGTGAGCAGTTTTGAAAGCTCTCTCATTTGGAATAATAAATAGTAAATGACTATATTTTATTTTAGCGTTAGACGTTAACTTCCGAGTGGGGTGCAATATACACACTGTGTTTATTACTTACATGTAAATATTTAAAAAGTGGTTATAAGATAAAAAAATAGCTGAGAGGAAAAAGTAACTAGGGTCTCAAAAGTGTTCACTTTACCGTGAACAACCTATATCAACTTTAAATAAGACGTTACCACAATGAACTAATTCTGCTTAGTTTTGCCACCAACATCACTATAGCTCATTATTATTATTGTGCTTCCATTAAAGAATACAAAAACCACGGAAAGAGTTGCCTTAAAAAGTACTTAACTAACTGTGAACACGATACAGCGGCTCTTGTTCACGGAGAGCGTGAGGAGAAGGAGCGAACTGAAGTGTCCGCGCGTCTCGATGAAAGAATGCGGCGGGGGGTGACCTTTTTCTGATCGATCTGCTGGAGCAACCCACCTCGCCTCCCCTTCACTTCAACCCCGCATAAACTCTTCCTCTTCTGCTGCGCGCCCTCGCACACGGGAGACGGTCGCACTTGTGCCCGGCTGAACGAGACGCTCGGTGTCACCAGATACCTACCCCGGGCGACAGTCCAGTCTCTTTCATCCCCCCCCCCTCCAGTAACTGCTAGTACCCCTCGAGGACAAGAAGTCTCGTCCTTGACCTCGCCACATCTCCGCCCACCGCCACCGAAATAGCCTTGTTTACAAGCTTCGCCACTTTGCGTGGCCTCCCTGGGGCTCCGCCACACGTGTTGAAAGCGCAGATCACCCCCGCGGCCGCAACTTAAGGGCACTGCCTACCGGCTAGCAGCTGCGAAATTTAAATAGGAAATCCCATGTTATGAAAATTTCACATCAGTGCGTTAATTTTAAAGATAGGTGTTTCAAATAAAAGGTATTCTTCGCGACTTTCTTTTTGTGAGCGTATATTTTCAATGTGGTAAGCAGTACGTACTTTTTTGTAAAACATAAATTTGAGAAGTTTCTTGGAAACAGGTTATACATGTTATGGAAACATCTCCGCTGTAGAGAACGTCTACTTAAAAAATCGTGAAGAATACATTTTGTTTGAAACGTCTATCTTTAAAATTAACACACTAAGAAGAAATATCCTTAAAATGGGTTTCCTATTTGAATTTCGCAGCTGCCAGAGGGTAGGCAGTACCCTTAAGGTGGCCACCTGGTTGAAGGAATTTTGCACGTCTGAGGCCTAAATGCGTGGGAGCGCTAGGGGCGACCGAAACATGCGCATCAACTCTCTCATCGCCTCTACGCGCAAAGCACTGAACTGGCGTGCAGTCTTGCCGTCGATAACGCTCCTCCATGAGAATTTCAGCAGAGACTCTACCATTTCATGACGTAATAATAAAAATAATGGTTTGATGCACGTCCCTATTACTTTTTAAATGTTTTGTACTGGAATGTTCATACCTAAAACTAACCGTGAAAACACCTGTTTCAGCCATTTTCACTATCACAAAAACATGCTTTAGAAATAAATGGAGGAACTGAAAAATTATGCAGACATGAAACGTTTCTTAAATGCTATTCGTAAGCAGACCTCACTTAGATATGTTTGGCAGTTATTTAATGAAACGTTTTGTGCTGGAGCTTTTCACACCGTTCGCCGGCCTACCCAGGCGACCACCTTAAGGTCCCTGCCTAACTGAAGTTATATTCCGCGTTCGAGGCCGAGAAGAGCAGGAGCGATAAGGGCGACACTGCCAAGCACATCACGTGCGCCATCGTCACTAAGCGCAAGCCTATTAAGTGGCGTGCATTGTTCTCGTCATGCTGCATTTACATATGAGACTTTCCGCATCGGCCCTATTATTTTATCAGTGGAAAGTATGTAGCAATGTTCAGTGCAGGGCCATTTAGTAGTTTTGTATGTATCTGACACGTATGGGCTATTTTGAGAAACAGTGCTTTGAATAAAACTGTTTTTTAGCCATTTTTAAGTATTCTAATTTATTTTGGTAGATCAGCATATTAAACGCATGCTTGATAGTTTCGTGGTAAAATGTGTATTTCAAACACTCTGCAATGACAAAAAATTTCCATCATTTTACGGAAAAAGTGCTTGTTAATAGTTTTCAAGAACTCTCCGCAAACTCTCCGTAAAATTACGGACATTTTGCTTTTCAAAAACAGACTTTTCCCGTAAATTTCACAGAACTTTCCGTGAACTCATAAAACCTTTCCATACATTTTCTAGTTAGTTTTCTGTAATTCCAGTTTCAAAAGAGATAGCGGAAAAAAAAAAAAAAATCAAAGCGCGGGGGTTCAATTGTGTATAAAGAATATTGAAAAATCTAATAAAAGTATTTTATACTTGAACGAGATATGAGCCTGAGCTTAACCAATCGCCTACGTCCTTATTGTTACAGTTTGCGTATAACTTTGTAATTTCACGATTGATACATAATCTAATTTCCCAGTTTATAGTAATGTTCGTGTATTTTAAGCGTTACTAACTGTTACAGACGCCCAATGATACTTTTTTTACGTTTGAAAAAAATACGTGTAAGTGGAATGGATATCGTATTTGCCGCAGAAACGACGATTTTATGGTTACAGTGGTAAAGAAATCTTCGTGTATACTCGGCATTGTTCGTTCCCGACACTCGAAACAATAGGAAATACTGAGACTTTCAGTACTTTGCATTTACGGAGCTCAGCTCAGTTTTTTTTTTTTTTTTCGCAACTACGGATTGAATTTCCTTGTATCAACTTTACATTTTCGTAAAACTTTCGTAAACGTAAAGAACATTTTTAACAATGCGCAACGCAGTTCCGGCGACAGGTAGACAGGAGTCTCAACTTCTCGTATTCCCATTCCGAGCGACCAACACCCCCCCCCCCNATTACGGGCGAGGACACAACTTCACTCTGGAGAATTCGTTAAGGGGGAAGTACCCTTGCCATCTTCGATTTACGTATTTTCTTCCATAACTTAATTTCTGGATTCAATATTCAAAAACCCAAGCTCGTCAAGGCGTAGGGAACATTTTAACAGTTATTTCGAAACCCCACTTATTTTTCTTACATGATTAGCTTCACATCTGTAACCGTAATCAAACATTACCTAATTATTTAATAATTTCAATCCCACGTGGGAAAATACAGGTATAATTGAAAACTTACAATCTCCCACAAATTCGTTAAGTATTCCTCTATGTCATGTCTAGTTTTGATTTTTTATTTCTGGTTATACATTTTCATTACTAAGATTTGTAAGAAAATTCTAAGATGGAGTGGATACTACCCCCTTAAGCAGAAGAAACTTCTGTTCCTCCGGCGTAATACAGCAATTAGAGAAAGCACCGCAACAACAACGCCAACGCCTTTATTAAAATTTAAATGCTCCCAGGAGAATCAGTAGGCAGATAAAATCTTTAGGACGTGACAAACTCCTCAAGAAGAAACTTTAAGTTTCTAATTATAATACAGGTACTAATAAAATCACAATCACGAAAGGAAATACCACTCTCTATACAATAAGTCCACATGTTAATCTACACTCATTGTTAAAACCATTAGCTCCCACGAGGAAGCAACGTACGGGAATTGAAAGTGGCGGGCAGGTGTTTGACAACGTGAGACATGCAGATGATTCACACATAACCCTCAGCAAGAGCGGGCATTATCACTGTTCATGCTGGACTATGTAAGATCATTCTGATCATTCTGGTGTGCCTGATTTCCATTCTGACCCGTGCTGCTGTGTCGGTAAGACCCCTTCAAAGTGTAGTAGGCCTCGGAGACGAGTTCGACAGCACAGTTGTATGCGTTCGAGAGCGGTCGCAACGTAAGGCTCCGGGAAGCGGGATGGTCGTTTCGCCATTTTGGGGCACTACATCGGTCGTGTGGATATAACTGTCCCACACTGTGGGCGTAAATGGATAGAGAAAGGCACGCACGCACGACACGCAGGATCTGGAAGACCGTTACAAACCACGCCGAGGGGGAGAACCGACGGATTGTCCACGTGCGTGGGGTGTCCCAACCGCCACGATTGTGGACATTCAGCGAGCAGCGATGCCCAACTCGCAGCATCCTGTGAGTGCCAGCACCGTTGTCAGACGTCTTCGCGGTGCAGGACCACACGCACGCTGACCGTTACGACGACATCAAAGTCGCCATAGACCGCAATGGTGTCGCGATCGGCTATCATGGAGACACGCATAATGGCAGCGGGTGATCTTCAGTGATGAGTCCAGCTTTCGTCTTGGTGGCTACAACCAACACATCTGTGTGCGTAGGCAACGCAGCCAGCGCCAAGATGAGCTTTTTGTTGTCGCGCGTCACACGTCCGAACGGCCTGATATCATGGTAAAGGGTGCAATTCCGCACGATGCCCGATCACAGTTGGTCTCCATCACGAGCACTTTGACAGCCCGACATTATGTTCACGAGGTCTTACAACCAGTGGCCCTGCCACATGTAAACACCCGCGCCAGTGATATATTCCAATAGGATAACGCTCATCCTCGTACCGCAACCGTCTCAAGAGCGTGTCTTGAAGCCACGGATACTCTTGTGGCTCACCGCATCGCCAGACCTATCCCCAACTGAAAATGTGTAGGATTATATTGTCTGCTCTATCGTTACTCCACCGGTACAGCAAAATCTGCAGAAACTGCGAACGAATATACAAGCTGCATGTGATGGATTATCGCAGGACACCACCATGGATAACACCATTCTGCCACACCATAGTGACGCCACTTTGCTTGCGTATATTGCTGTAGTTTGCGGAATTAGCGGTTGTTTCTCCTCTGAATTCTTAATTACCCTGTGCCTCTGACACATAAAATACGTTCTAGAAGCCGGCACCTTTAAACTCAAAGGTTTTAGAAGGTAGATTTTTTTAATTGCTCAACGAAGTGCGGACGAGTTGTAGTCGCCTGTAACCTCAACAAGGGTAAAACTGATTTCTAGCATATTAGTTTCAAAAAATTATTCTTCGAACTGTAAATTTTTTTGTATTTGTACAAGGAGTTCTTTGGAAACTAATTGCCAAATATATTTTTGTAAGACTGCAAATAAGTTAATGTTAATTTCCTAAACCCTCAGTTTCGAATATGTTTAATATAAACAAGTAAATGTTGTTCCCTGCTTGTGTATTATCAACATTGAAATTTACAAAAAAAAAAAAAAATTGTTACGTTCTCTAAAATAATTTTTCTCATTAAAGCTGAAGTGAAGTGAAGCGAAGAGATTTGGGCGGCTTTTAAAAGCGAGGTCTTGAGAGCCGATGAGGGTGATTGAGGCGAGTAAGGAGCAGCGCCGGATTGAGAGGGCGGGGAAAATGGGAGATTCTGAGAAAACCCGCCCACCAGCGGCATCGTCCGGCACGAATCCCATATGCCAAAATCCGGGAGCGACCCCGCTGGGAAACTAACCCGTTTCACCTAGATGGGAGACGAGTAGTCTGACCACTACACCACCGCGGCCCCTGGAAGATCTGATATAAGATAGAAAGTATTTCTTATCTTCCATCAGTGCCCAGCGAATAGTAAAGGCAGTGAATATCTAACAATATAATAAGTTGTCCAAAAGTATACATTATGTCTTGTAGTGCCAAAAATTTCGATAAACGCCCGGAAAAAATAACTTATGAGGATAATTGGGTAAATAAACTACTTTAGTGAACCATTCCTCTTAAGCACGATTTGTCCCATGCAGACATCGCCATTATAATTATGACCATGCCGATGACAACGACGGGGGAACTCACATCTCCGGCTCGCACCGCGACTGTAGGCGGCAATCGATGGCGGGTCATGCGTCCCTGCGTCCCCGCCACATTCTCATGCGTGTGCGTGTGTGTGTGTGTGTGTGCAGCGGGGCGACGCTCAATTTCAGCGGTGCTGCTGAATTATGGATCGCGCAGTCGTAAATGGCCGGCCGTGGTTACCCCAGCGAGCGTCCCGGGGAGCACGCCTAGAGCGTGTCGCTATTACACCCGAGGGGGCTGCCCCTCCTGGGGTCTCTGGCCCTCCCTATGATGAAAATGCGGTCACAGTCGCGGTGCGTAGGACCTGCCATGTTCTTACCGGGCTTCAAACTAGATACGATCCCCGCGATTTCCGCTTCAAGAAATTTCTCGCAGATTAACTTCGTTATTGTCACGGTGTCAGGGCACACAAAAATGTGTTTGTAACTTTTACCAAAAAAATGTGTATATTAATTGCCAAAAACGTTTTTAGTACCATTACAAATTAAAACTTCTACATTTTGCAAGTGTAAGTTACTGCAAAAAAAATTTTCTATTGTTCAACAAATCATGTTTTTGCACAAGTACAAATACAACAGGTTTACAAACAAATTTTGTGTAGAAGTATTAGCTTTTGTATTATTACAGGAAATTTTCAATTCAGTTAGCAAAAAATATTTTTTTTCTGTATAAGAATGGTAGATTTTTACCCTCAAAGCATCCATGGTAGCTTTCCAAATTTTGTACATGAAATAGTCACACCTGTGTGCAACAATTAAGGGCGGGACAGGTTTTCACACGTAAAGTCGCTCACCAGTGATTCAAATAGGTACAAAACATACAACATCCTGAAGATACAAGACTGCGTGAAAGGTGAACAACACTGACCACAGAAAATAAATCCAAAGCATTCAAATGACCTTTATTCAGAGGTGTGTTCCGAGAACGGCAGGGCACATAACACAAACGTCCATGTGACAGGCAGCAGGCAAGAAAAATGCAGCTCTGAATAGGGGATGCGATCGTCCCTGGCTCTGGCACAGGATGTGCATTGTCTGTTCTTACTCACGATGAGGTTTTCGACGAGCTCTTGGAACATCGTGGTGCATTCATCTTGAAACCCCGAGTCTTTGTTGGCGGCTGGCGACGCGCTGCAGGCGTCTCCCGACAATGTCCCACGCGTGCTCGATTGGATTGAGGTCCGGTGACAGTGCAGGCCAATGCATGTTGCGAATATATTTATCTCCAACAGCCCAGTGACAGCCGCTGTACGATGAGGTGCAGCGTTGTCGTCCACGAAGAAGAACACACATACCACAGCACCACTCAAAATAATCACGTGGGGAAGGAGCACCTCGATACAACTGCCATTAATGACTGAACCTCCTTGGAAGATATGGAGCTCCGTACAGCCACCAGAATTATGCCTCTCCAAACGAGAACTCAACCGCCTGCAAACCGGTGAATTTGAACTATGTTGAAGGGATAATTCCATGTTCCCCATTCTCTCCATGTTTATAGATGTCAGGAACCGCTAGTGAGTGTAAATTGGTTCTCATGCGTGGAGCGCACTCGACCCTATTGCTTAGCTCCTCAGCCCTTGAGTTTCCGGCAACACAGAAAACGCCGTCTCCGACGGGTAGGTGTTAATGGC
This sequence comes from Clitarchus hookeri, assembly GCA_002778355.1. Classification (NCBI taxonomy): domain Eukaryota; kingdom Metazoa; phylum Arthropoda; class Insecta; order Phasmatodea; family Phasmatidae; genus Clitarchus; species Clitarchus hookeri. The sequence goes on along the minus strand of NQII01002400.1, from coordinate 38,138 downwards.
AAACATCTGACTGGTCGTTGAGCGAACAAACCACCTTGTGCAGTCTCCTGGCTAGGTTAAAACACGATATCGGCTGTCCAGCAGAGAAAACAATCAACGTAGGTTCTGGAAAATACGATTATGCTTTCATCTTGGCTTTCAAGTTAGAGCCCTGTCGAAATGGCTATAATAACTGACATTCCGTAGTACACTGCAGTTAGCGTCGTATATCCTCTGCGAAGATCCCTCTGTCACCATTATCAAATCAATCTCTTGATTTAAACAATTGGGCTGGGCTGAAACGTTTGAAATTGATCCTCAACCAGATAATGAAAGAGAAAAACAGATATTGCGTTTACCTGACGTAACCTTTATACAACAATTTACGAACCGCAGTAACGGTCACAGTTTCACACATAAGCTATATTTATCCATGGATAAGGCAAAACCGAAGGACAGTAGCCTGAAGTCGCTGCAATTATGATGGTTATTTGTTGTAACAATTTATCTACTCACGAAAGTCAACATGGGAAACACTTCGACAGTATCTCGAAATTAATTTTACCACATACACGTCATCAATGAAAACGCCCACGAAAATGACGGACACAAAGGTATAGGCGCCGAAGCAGTGCCTACAAGTTCGATGACCGTAGTGTTCACTCGAAGAATTTACGCGAAACTCGTGGCACTGGCTTCAATCTAACTGCTTCACCGGCTCGTCACTCACCGCCCTTATGGAACCCTGTCGAGATCCTTCAAGTATTTCCCCGTCGTCTTGTAGACTTCGCAAAGTATACAGAAGTTGAAATGGTCGACGTTGAACGGTTCGTCATAATCCCCGGCGAACTTCCCATACAGTCACAATCGTGTTTGACACCGGGGACGCACGTCTTTTAATTTCTTGACTGGAGCCGCAAAAGAAACAACAGACATAGGGTGTTGGACTCCAGCGCTCTGCCAGTTAGCCCAACTGATTCACGGCGTGGCGTTAGCATATAAAGCCACGGCCCAGACATCTGCGTACAACAACCATGTAATGAATGCCGTGGACGACCACCCGGTCGCAAGTGCATATGGCTACTCGTGAACGACTGCCTAAGACGACTCCTAGGCAACAACTGCTATATTAAATTCACAGTTGCTTACCATTTTTCTGAAGCCCTGCTTAAGTTCTACTTCTAAGATATTCCTCCACTTCATGGAAATAAAGCCTAGAAAAATTACACCAGAGGGCCAACGCACCGCATTTTTGCACATTAAATGCAATAATATCTTGCATAAGAACTGTTTCTTACTAGGCATTACAAAAAAACACATTTACCCTCCGTCTTTATTCAAATAAGTAATAAATAAAATATTATTATTTATAAATAAAAGATAAGTAAGAGTTCGATCTGACCAAAAATAAGGCACTTTTATGTTGACAGAAGTATAACCCGTTTGTGATACATTACATATTTAAGAAACAACCAAATACGTTTTAGATGGGTTGATTTTTCGAAGTATTTACTCGAAAGTGTGAAGAAACCGCTAATAGACTATACCGCCTATTCCACACTTACCGATAGAACAAAACTCCCCGATGCTAGCGCGCCCCTGCAGGCGACGTGATTACTAACACACAAAATGGCCGCATTTATGCCAGCACTCCTAGTTGCGAACTGTAGAACTTTGCACTCTCTGGTGGTGGGCGCGAGAATTAAATATGGCCGCTTACAGAAGACGTCTGGTGGCAGGTGCAGGAATTAAAGCTGGAGGACGTAAAAAGCAAGAGAGAGAGAGAGAAAAGGGATGGGATAAAAGAAGGCAAGAGAGAAAACAGGAGACCAGAAGGAATATGAGAAAACCAAGGGATAGAGCGGGTGTGGGAGAAAAATAGGAAAGATTAAGAGAGCATGAAAAACATAACCACACAGAATGATAGAGCATGAAGTTAAAAAATTGGAATGCGAGAGCATGAAGAGACAAGGTACAACGATAGAGCAGGAGGATGGCATAGGGAAGAAAGGGAAATTCCGAGATAATAAAGGGAAATTCCGAGGGAAAACCAGATGGACGTTGCTGACGCGGAATTACAGAGCATGATGTTTCGGCGTGGCGTCATCAAAAATGGGTGCCGCAGCACCGCCGCCTGACGCCTGGTGTGTCAGAACATACATTTCTTAGCTACTAACAACAGTTACATTTTAAAATTCAATATTGGTTTTACACGTTTATATAACGTATTGTACAATTTACTTTAGTATACTTGTAGTGTTACAAAAGTAATCTTGGCAACTTGTTTCTATAGGCTTTATTGTAAAAGTACAGTTTTTTTACAATACCGGATACGTTCCAAGCAAAGTGACGCTCGTTCGGACAGATCTGATTTCCTAGAAAAGTTTACGTAATATTTCAATAATTCTATGGCCTCAGAACCAGTTAGGACGCCAGCTTCCTCAATGTTAAAATATCCGTGTTTCTAGAGCGTACTTTTCAACAAATGACGGAAAATCTATCCGGAGGATAAGAAACAACACTTTATTTTATTCCATCGTCAGTTGTCTCGAAGCATGTATTCAGGTAATAAAGTGGTTTGACAAGGTAATAAATATTTCCTTCTTCTGAAGCATAGGCGAACGGAACATTGTCTAGGAGCTATGATATTTTAATCACTTCTTTCTTTTGTATGTAACTTCACAAGTTAATTTTTTTAAATCTAATTTTTACCTTTTGGTAAGAAAATATTTATGACAAGGAGAGTACTTTCATTCCATTTGTNTAATTTTTTTAAATCTAATTTTTACCTTTTGGTAAGAAAATATTTATGACAAGGAGAGTACTTTCATTCCATTTGTATATTGCAGAGGGTATCATGCACAAGATGCAGTTCAATTATTTAAAATTCGCATAACCGTACAACAACGGCTAATAAAATAAACATATATTGTCAATATTATTGGGTACAAATTTATTAATTCGTTTCCACATCGTGCAAGCTAATGTGGCTATAAAAATATTTGTGCAGTTAACAGAAAAATAAAAAGCTTTATCAACTGGAACCGAAGGGTTACCTCAATCCTGACGCTACCGGTTAATGCAAACGTGTTCCTACACCTTGATACACTAAATAATTCGTGGAAATAGCTTCAGACGACAAGAAGTCACCATCCTCTATGATAGTGTAACGTAACTACTNTAATTTTTTTAAATCTAATTTTTACCTTTTGGTAAGAAAATATTTATGACAAGGAGAGTACTTTCATTCCATTTGTTTATTGCAGAGGGTATCATGCACAAGATGCAGTTCAATTATTTAAAATTCGCATAACCGTACAACAACGGCTAATAAAATAAACATATATTGTCAATATTATTGGGTACAAATTTATTAATTCGTTTCCACGTCGTGCAAGCTAATGTGGCTATAAAAATATTTGTGCAGTTAACAGAAAAATAAAAAGCTTTATCAACTGGAACCGAAGGGTTACCTCAATCCTGACGCTACCGGTTAATGCAAACGTGTTCCTACACCTTGAGACACTAAATAATTCGTGGAAATAGCTTCAGACGACAAGAAGTCACCATCCTCTATGATAGTGTAACGTAACTACTNTACACTAAATAATTCGTGGAAATAGCTTCAGACGACAAGAAGTCACCATCCTCTATGATAGTGTAACGTAACTACTCTAATTCTTTGATGGTTGGTACTGTTACACCTAAATTTAATGTTTCGTATTACTAAGGTCGGATAATTAATTGACAAGTACAAGCTAGGAGTACACCAATTAATATTTTGAGTGAATTAAAAAAAATTTACCATCTCCAATTTAAGCTCTCAATTTTGATCACAGTAACTTCTGAAATCATAGGCCTACTACGTGAAATTCCAAGTCAAAACCTTTCTGAAATGCACACCTATAATACATTCTTTTTCACCCTCCTAGCATCTTAAATATGGCCAGGAAGACTTGAATATTCAAATAACTCAGACATTTCATGCCACAGAATAGAAAAGGACTTTTGTCTTTTATTTCACCCCAATAAAATATTATGTACCCAATATATGCTGCAATAATTACCCATTAATATATTACGAAAGTTAAACGTTGTCTACGATTTGAATGAATAAATTTTCTACAGAAGTAAATTATATTATTAGTGCCACCAATATCTTATGCGAATTGAGACCAGATATTCCTTGATATCTGAAATAATAAAATGCACAGCTAGTCAAACACATTGAGAATATGCACTCATAAAAAAANCAGATATTCCTTGATATCTGAAATAATAAAATGCACAGCTAGTCAAACACATTGAGAATATGCACTCATAAAAAAAATGCATGTATTATGCAACGTAGATTAACTAACAAATATCCTTTGAAACTGAGAGGATTCAAATCTGATGNAAAAAAAATGCATGTATTATGCAACGTAGATTAACTAACAAATATCCTTTGAAACTGAGAGGATTCAAATCTGATGTTCTTAAGAAATATAATAAGTATTTTCCCTCCAACAATTTTTTTTCATTTCCTTAATAACCATACCAGGGCATGACATTATATTCAAAACAGACATGCCCAAAGGTTGCGATTGTGGCGAGGAAAATGTTATAACAGTAATTTGGGTATTGGGTGTAAAAACCTTAACGTAACAGCGGTGGAAAAAGAAAAAGAAACGCCCAGAAAAAAACGTGCAGAGAAGAGAAGTGACAACAGAACAGATCTGTGATCTGGTTTCATGGTAGCGGCCAACCAAGCTTCGGTATCAGCATCACTATGCTAATTATATTTACATGGTGCCAGCAAAACCAATATGATTGCTGTCCATATATCAACAGTCTAGACGGGCAGTGGGAACAGAAATGAGTCTCCCAGAAGCATATTTTTGTTCGGTTCGCGCATCTGTAAAGTAGTACCGAATCCGTGATCATCCGGCGCCATCCCGGCACATGCCGTCGAGATAGAGAAAGTTCTGAACCACTTGTTCGCGTCTCGCGAGCTGAAGGCAGCTTCTTTAACGGCGCCCACGTCGAGCGTTGTTTCACCTCGTACTGGGCGAGCGACGACCATGACGAATAAACGCCATCCTCCATTTGCTTGCTTTCGCCTCGGCCAAAGTACCGCAAACTCTTCAAGACCTGAGCTGTCGACATGGTATCACACTCAAGTACCGACGAGTTCCTGGTACTGAAACTGAAATGTTCGCCACACCCTGCATGACTCCAAAACTTCAATTAAAATTACTGGTTTGTCACCGTAACATAAGAGTGCACGTGTTTGACGGGAATTATTTCATTATAAAGCTTATTGTTTTTGTTCGATTAATTTATTGTTGATATTCAGCACTTTCGTGTTGGGTGGAGATCGCAGTTTCTCGCGTACCTTGAGGAGTCGCCAATTATTCTCAGCTTTTCATTTTGTATTATCTGTCAATGATTATTAGTTGTTAAGCTGCGTTTCCTCACACTTCATTCCCGTATATGAGGGCTGAGCGGACGATGGAATTGTATAACAATAGTTAAGTCTTTATTTATTTAAGTTGTTGCATTTATGCAGGGGATATAATTTATTTACTTTTGCGTTTGCGAGTTGTTTTGTGTTAACGTCATCGTGGAGTTTATTATCTATTCTTAACCCTAGATATTTTGCGGCGTTCAAACAGGGGTTATTTATATCATTCTATTCTACTGTTTTTGCTTCGAACTCTCGTCTGCGGGTTGGTCCAAAAGCCTGGCTTTTCTCGGCATTTATTTTTACCTTCCAGTGTTCGCACCACTGGCTCAGCTCGTTGAGCTGTATCTGTGAACAAATGCTTGTGCAAAGACGGCTTTTGTCGTCTTTTGTGTATGTGTACTCGTTCTGTGCGTGCCCGCCTTCGGTAGTTGCGGGATCAGGTTACTGGAATTCTGTCCCAGCGTTTGATGGGAATTATTTCCGCTCCGTCGTTTTTTAAGTGTATATTTTGTAGCAGGATTGTTTGTGATTTATTACGCATTTTTTCTATTACTCTTCTGCCCTCCGGATTTGTCCGTTTCCTTTCCCTTGCTTGTGGTATTTTATTTTTAGGTGCCATTCTGCGGGCCTGCTGCTGTTCTTTTCAGGTCACCTATTTCTCGGCCGTGGTTGGCCCGCAGTACGGCCAATCGTGGCGCAAATCCGTCCCGGACCCAGTTGCAGGTATAGAAAACTCTGTTTCTTTCCTTCTCCCGGTGTTTTTATCTCCCCTTATTATAAATTTTTCCTGTTTTTTATTTTTCTACTTAAGTCAAGTTCCTTTTGGTTCGGTTTGTCCCTTTTCCTACCGACTCTCCTTTGTTTAATTTTTTCTCCTCCTCCTTATCTTGTATTCTTATTTGCAGTGTTGCTGTCATCTCCTTTCCAATATATTACACATCGGTTGCGTGGGACCAAATACCAACGAGAGACTCTCACACATAGATAAATTGTTTGTTTGTCTTTACACGTAGCTGCGGTTTCTTTTCTGGAATTTTCCAACATTTTAACTTATGGTTTAGAGGGGCCTTATAACCATAAATTATACCAACACTTATTTTTTGGTTTGTTTCCACTTCTCGACTCTTACAATCTTTACACCTATGGCTGTGTGGGGCTGTATATCCGCAGTACACATTGACACTCTGTATTCCCTTTTCCGTTCTCGTTTTTCCTGCGGTCCTGTCCTATTCCATATTGTTCCTAGTTTTTTCTTCCCTTTCCGTTTGTGTAGGGCCTTCCCCCAGTAAATTACCCCCCCCCCCCCCNCCCCCCCCCAGCTTTTCACCCTTTCATTGCGCCCTTCATCCCCTTGGTTTCCTGCCTACCGCTGTGCGTTACCCTTACATGGATTTCTGCTCTTCTCCCTTTTATTGCACACTTCCTTTTTCGTTTTTTCTTCCCTATTTCGTGTCTGGGGGATTTGGCCAGTTTCCTCCTTTCATGTTACTTATCCTTCGTTCTTGTTTGTTTCAGTTTTCAATTGAAGTTCCCTTTTACATCCTGGTTGTGCAGAAGAGTTTTTGTTTACACTAGCATGCCAAAATGATTGTACCCTCTTTCTGGTTTGCTTGTATAACACTCTGATGTAATAAAACATTTTAAAATCAAAATCAATAAGAAATAAAAGCGCCGTCTGACAGCAGGTGTTTTGCGTATCGCAGACGTAGGAGCGTTGAGGGCTAACTAGATGCGCGCATTGAATATCTGGTCGCCTTTACGCGAACTAGCGTGCAGTCTTCCTCTTGTCGACTCACCCCATGAAACGTTCCCGTTATTTTGTGTTGTAATAACAAGGACAAAGATAAGATACGTGCCCCAATGAAATGTTAAATAGCCTACACCGGAAGTTCAATACACAAACATTTTTGTGAAACTCTCGTTTCAGACCTTTTTCCTCTTTAAAAAAAGTACGCTTTAAACACGAAAATAGATAACGGAAACTACCCCTTGAATGCGGAAAATTTATTACATGCTGTTNAAAAAAGTACGCTTTAAACACGAAAATAGATAACGGAAACTACCCCTTGAATGCGGAAAATTTATTACATGCTGTTCGCATATAGACGCTGCTGAAAAACAGTAGACAGTTTTTAAATGACAACTATACAGCTGGGATCTGCACTCTGTTTGGATTCTTGGTTGCTGTAGTTTGTTTGTGAGTTTAGAAAAGAAAATTCCGAAAGTATCCTTATACCCAACTAGTTATTGACCTTATACAGAAGTACAAACATAACGACTGAACTACCAACTCGTTTTTATGTGACAATACTGATTTTGGCAAATTTTGGCACAATTTAAAATTGTGACGTAATTGTGACTTCGTATTTCCCTTTTCTTATCTGTACTGCAGTGTAAGGTCCATAGATAGTTAGGTTTAGGGGTACTTTCAGAATTCTATTTTTTTAAAAATATAAATAAGTTAGAAAAACTAAGAATTGGATCTGACAGAGGAAGGTTCCCTTTAAGAGTAAGAATCATAAGTGCAGACATTGAACGCCCTTCTTTCGAAGGAACATGAAATTATCTGCATAGGCTATCCCTTTAATGAACGCAGCGCAAACCTTTCAGAAAAGGGCGGGTACAGCTTGTAATTATGGCGACATTGCTCTGGCTTCTCATCTCGGCGAAACAGTTGTGAGGACGGTTAACACGCATCGCGAGACTTGTACATTCATTTGAAATTTACGCCATGTGTATTCGGACGCCCACGACGAAATGTTACTTCATGTCCTTAGTGGGGCAACGGTGGTGTAGTGGTCAGACTACTCACCTTCCCCCTAGGCGAACCGGGTTCGTGTTCCGGCGAGGTCGCTCCCGGATTTTCGCATGTGGGAATCGTGCCGGACGATGCCGCTAGTGAGCGGGTTTTCTCGGATATCTCCCGTTCTCCCAGCCCTTGCATTCTGGCACTGCTCCGTACCTCGCTTCACTCGCATTGACTCTCCAGATCTCGATGTCAAGAGCAGCCCAAGTTTCTCCACCCCACTCCATGCCTTTAGTTTTTAAAGTGCCATTGTCTCCAGGAACACCAACATTACCGATTACACTCGCAGAGTAAAGATCCTCGTTACTAAACAATGTCCTGTTGTCTAAAATCACGCAATAATTCATTTTTGTGTTTGCCGTACAACCGTCCACGGAAATGACTGTCAGTAATAAAGTGTGATCTGTGTTTTGGTTAGGATCAATACACAAATAAAATCCACACATTTATATATATCTACATTAATGCATTATCTTAAAAATGTTTTGTCATTGTTATATTGGCACGACTTATAACTTTTTGAACTGAAATATTATTCGTAACGCTTCAATACCACACGGCTTATGTACACAGACTGGAAAATCATGCGAAATCATATTTCGCAGTTTTATGTATACAATTCAAGGGGTCATTAAGCACGAAAGCAGTTCCTCCTAACGTCACGCAAATTTAATTGCGAACAGGAATTCGCCGTTTGCCCACAGAAAGGGATCAGTGTGAAACGAACTTCGCTTTAAAAGCGCAGCTCGCAACACTACAGCCGTCTGAAACCAGCGCGCCAAAGCAGCCACGGCATAGCTTTGCCCGTCCGCGGAATCCTACTGGGAATTGTTCGGGATTCCAACCTCGCCGTTGGACAGCCGACCAAATCGCGACGCACGGGACTCCGCTTCAAAGCAACAGTTTTATACGCCAGCCCCAACGTTGGAATTTTTTTTTCCCTACCCACAGTACGCGGGCGACTACAAATAAAGACAATCCTGGAATTCGAACCGCACAAGCGAGGTATTTAGGGGCAACTCCGGCCTCAGGACCGACGTAATTAAAACCGCCACACTCATATCCTACGGGAATTGGGTATTCTTTGTGCTGGCNACTCCGGCCTCAGGACCGACGTAATTAAAACCGCCACACTCATATCCTACGGGAATTGGGTATTCTTTGTGCTGGCAGAATTAACTGGCGCGCCTCAGACTCGCGATTATCCCTGCAATCGCTGTGATTACGTACAACAACGCTGTATGCGTNTGAATTAACTGGCGCGCCTCAGACTCGCGATTATCCCTGCAGTCGCTGTGGTTACGTACAACAACGCTGTATGCGTCCTACATCCAGAGAAATCAAATCTTTCGAAGTTTCCTTCTTCACCGCACATGTTCCGNACAACAACGCTGTATGCGTCCTACATCCAGAGAAATCAAATCTTTCGAAGTTTCCTTCTTCACCGCACATGTTCCGTTGTTATTTCGTTGAAAATAGACATTATTTTTTTTCCAGAGCGTGCCAATTTTTTTTTTGAGAAGAAGTTAATAATAGAAGTGGACACAACAAATCTGCCAAACACTATTCAACAAATAGGCTTCACAACANACAACAACGCTGTATGCGTCCTACATCCAGAGAAATCAAATCTTTCGAAGTTTCCTTCTTCACCGCACATGTTCCGCTGTTATTTCGTTGAAAATAGACATTATTTTTTTTCCACAGCGTGCCAATTTTTTTTGTTTGAGAAGAAGTTAATAATAGAAGTGGACACAACAAATCTGCCAAACACTATTCAACAAATAGGCTTCACAACANGTTTGAGAAGAAGTTAATAATAGAAGTGGACACAACAAATCTGCCAAACACTATTCAACAAATAGGCTTCACAACAAAATCAGGCAGAGGCCAGGGATGATTTCTGGAATCCTGTAGTGTCTGTCACGGGTTTATAACGGGTGGCATAAATGCGGTGAATTCGTATAAGATGTACGCACGACTTGTGCCTGTTGGAAATCCTATATTCCGCCACATTAAATTGCTGTAGATATAGTTTATATCAAGCCTTTCTAATATTCAACTCATGGAACAGCTGTAACCTGATAATAAAGTAAATTTTTCTTTAGTGATGGAATAGATTCTCAGTTGGAATGACCACGGTTCATAATTAATGGGAGAAATATATACGCTCAATAATTCAACGCTCCTCCTTTTAAAATGGAAAAATAAAAAGGGGAAATCTAATAAACTAAATTAACCAAGCGCACATTTTAATACTACAGACACACACACCACACACACTCNAAAAAAAAAAAAAAAAAAAAAAAAGCGACACAACGGGACGTGGCACGATTCGAGTGTATACCACATACGAATATGCCCATTTTTTTGTTACGCAACACTTGCATTATAGTGCTTCAATTTTGTACTGCAACGCAAGCCTAAGTACATTTATATACCGAAAACCCCATTAGGAAACGTGACTAACTATCTGTTTGCATATTCGTCATTTTTACAGAGAAGGCTGCCCCAGTCTGAACGTTTAGAGATCACAGGATATGGCACTACCACTCACAAGGTGTCCGAATGTAAACTTCACGGAATACTAGGTAATTCGGAAAAATTTCAATCTTTTAATTTACTGATATACCTGACACGACACTTACAAGGTTGTTTATGGCAGTTCTCATCGAAAACTATATACATAGACTCGGAATGAATGAGTTCATGATACGAACAACTTNAGGTTGTTTATGGCAGTTCTCATCGAAAACTATATACATAGACTCGGAATGAATGAGTTCATGATACGAACAACTTTGTCAGAATCAGCAGTCGCAAGCGCATTCGTGCTTACTTCCTCTGAACGTGGTGCGTGATCGAACATTACTTGAACGTTCCTCGTGTTAAAAAAAATAGGACCCCAAATNAGGTTGTTTATGGCAGTTCTCATCGAAAACTATATACATAGACTCGGAATGAATGAGTTCATGATACGAACAACTTAGCACGAATGCGCTTGCGACTGCTGATTCTGACATACTTCCTCTGAACGTGGTGCGTGATCGAACATTACTTGAACGTTCCTCGTGTTAAAAAAAATAGGACCCCAAATTGAGGCGTGCTAAGACCAGTAGACAACTTTGAAAACTATACCTCAAACAAATGCAGGGAGCGTGAGTCTATCTCCATTTATTTAAGGAGCGCATTCCTTGGAATCCCAGAGGAACTTTTTGGATTATTTGAACTTTTCTACTTGTGTGTAAGGATTTTACTAAGAGCTCATCTCAACGACCGGGTCTTTGGGAAGGAGCCCCGTAAGAAAATGAAAGGCCATCTACTCGAAATTGGGAATAGGTTTACAATTGCTGATCAATTGTAACCACATGAACAAACACGTTTTGGTGTCAGCATAAACACCACACTTGAGTAATGGGTGAAAAATGATATAACATCAGCAAACAAAGCAACATTTTAATTGGCTTGCGAACATATAAGTCGACAAACGGACACGAATGCGTTTAGTTATTGATCGGCGAACGGCCTTGATTTCGAGAACTCTCCAGCCTACAATATCAATTTCTCTCCCCTTCCCCCTCTGACCAAATTATACTACGTTTTATACTGGCTGGAAACAAAAATATTTCAGACTCTATCAGTTACACCTACGTTCTGTTAACAAAAGTGAGATTTGGTCTGCAAGGTATAACTTCCGAAGCAGGAAGTGGAATTTTGGAATTGTGTTTTTTTTTCGTAGACGTCATTATCAAAGTAACCCAACGTTTCTCAGTACGGCAGAATTGGATCCCCGGGGCATTATTTTGTTGGAAGAAAGCGCCAGTACATGCAGGTGCTATTAATCAGACTGCTATCGTTAGTATTTGTCCATCCCCTGTTCTGTTCTTTCGTAAGAAGATGAAGTTTGAGCTTGGTGATGAAATACGTATTTATAGAAAATTAATTGGTACAACTGGCAATTTGCATATCCTTGATCATGTAGAGCGGCTGAAGTATGCATTATAACTAACGAACTTATACCTAAGTACACAGGAAATGAGGCGTATATATTTTTATTTTGTCAGCGTAGTTAAAAAATATGAAATTTTCGGTGATATATAAACTAATTTTGAAGAAGCTGGTGTTAAGNAACAAAAATATTTCAGACTCTATCAGTTACACCTACGTTCTGTTAACAAAAGTGAGATTTGGTCTGCAAGGTATAACTTCCGAAGCAGGAAGTGGAATTTTGGAATTGTGTTTTTTTTTCGTAGACGTCATTATCAAAGTAACCCACCGTTTCTCAGTACGGCAGAATTGGATCCCCGGGGCATTATTTGTTGGAAGAAAGCGCCAGTACATGCAGGTGCTATTAATCAGGCTGCTATCGTTAGTATTTGTCCATCCCCTGTTTTGTTCTTTCGTAAGAAGATGAAGTTTGAGCTTGGTGATGAAATACGTATTTATAGAAAATTAATTGGTACAACTGGCAATTTGCATATCCTTGAACATGTAGAGAGGCTGAAGTATGCATTATAACTAACGAACTTATACCTAAGTACACAGGAAATGAGGCGTATATATTTTTATTTTGTCAGCGTAGTTAAAAAATATGAAATTTTCGGTGATATATAAACTAATTTTGAAGAAGCTGGTGTTAAGCTGTGGTCCAAAATACTACGGCAAAGTGAAAACTAATTCAAGGAATTCCATCCCGTATGTGGAAGAATATAAAACGAGATGCCAGAAAAAGAAGAGGAAGTGTGATTATGCGGGAATAATACCAGATGTCTTTGATGTGTTGAATTTGCGTTATATGTATTATTTTATAAATAAAGAAATATTTGGACTTAAGAGCATATAAATAGCTTCCAGACTTTCTTATGATTTTACCCCTTCACTACCTGTTTTTCTCCTAAATTGCAACAGCCGAGAAGGAAAAAATTAATATTTTGTATGTGTGATATCGGAGGTATTATTGCAACTGCAGTCAAACAATGCCGGCTTCGGAAAATGTAATACGCAATTTACTATTACTATATTCGTACAAATAATGTAAAAAACCATATAGAGTAATCCAAGAAAATAGGGAAAGATAAAAAATTCCAACATGACGCCGCTCAAACCCTCTTAATGTTCCCTTCCTAGTGTCAGAAAAAATAGACATCGGAATGAAATACAAATTAACAACCCTGACACTAAACCACTTGGTCAGTTGTTAAATCCCACTCATATTACTTTGATCAGTGAACACGAACGAAGAAGTCTCGTGCTTTGAACGGTGGCGAAGAAACTATATAATTCAGTAAGGTACATCTGTGAGCGAAACTTATAAGTGCTAAGGTTTGAACAAACTGACAGCGATTTATCCTTAAACGACGTGACGCTGAATATGCAGTGCTGTGATAAGCAGTCATAAGATTTTTAAAAATATAATTATAAAATAAGACGAATATATATTGATGTATAGACTTGACTACAGTAAAAGTAAGTTGTACGATTAACAAAGTGACAGCTATGAAATAGCAGTAATGTACTTTTACCAAAATATACACTGCTGGCCATTAAAAGTGCAACACCAAGAAGAACGTGAGCTATCCCAAACCGAAATTATTCAACAGAATACCCATCGTACATAGGTGACATGATTACTCTTGCAGTTCTGTATGACGTATAGAACATGAGGAAATCAGAACTCGAGCGGCAATAACAATTGCTACACGACACGGCATTGCGAGGAAGAGACTTCTGATGTACGTGTAGGGTATCTCCGCCCATTCTGCTTCAATAAAGTGTCCAAAATGCATCCGTTGTCAACGCGTTTTCGATCGGCAAGAGATCAGGTGAACGCGCAAGATAGGGGAGCAGTGTGACGCGGTGGTTATCAAGGAACCGCCTGATGATGCGTGCCACGTGTCACGCACTCTCCTGTTGGTGCACGGCCCTAGGTTGGCCCTGGAGATAGAGGACAACAAAAGGCTCCAACACCTCCACGGCGTGATGGTCGCTGGTCAGCGAACCAGCGATGCGTATTAGGCACGAGTGTGACAGAAATCCGATAGCACCTCATACAATAACTCCAGGTGCTGAGCCGGTACAACAGAGCGTAATACAGGTCTCTGCCAGGCGTGTGCCATATTGCCGAGACACGGATGTGACCATCGGGGGTGCTGCAAGCAGAATAGAGATTCGTCGGAGAAGACGATGGCATGCCAATAGTCTCTCTTGGATCGACGTCTCACGCACCATTGCTGCCGCAGGTGCTCAGCCATTGCAATTTACGCCTGAACATGATGCCCTGATACTGAAGATGGCAACGCATAGTGCGTGCGGACACAGATTAATGTGCCACATGCCCCAACTACTCAGCGAGGGAGTTTGATATGGCTGTAAGGTCCGTAATCGCCATATGCACCAGATGTGTGTCCTCGCGCTCTTTGGTGCGACGGGCAGTTGGCTTCCTGAACGTCGCTCAGACTGTCCCTTCCAGATCCACTTCAATATGGAATCCATTTCTTCCAACGCTAGAATCAACGTCACAATCGCGATCGGCCGCGATTCTTCCGCAGTTAAAGGCGGAAACGGTTCGCATCATTGTCGTGTTCTCCGAAGCGGTATACTCACTCCGTACGTGCACAGGAACGGCGAGGGAACACAATGGCACTACGTCTCAGTGCCTCCCCGACCTCCACTTATATGCCGCTTATAAGTGGCGCCACTGGCGCACGTACTGTGCCACTCGGCTGAAAAACTAATCACAGCATTGTCCTATCTTGCTCTACGCATTCCCCAAATATGGGTTTCTTCAGGAGCATCCTTCTTGGCGTTGCAATTTTAATGACCAGCAGTGTAAATGAACAGAAACCCTGCGCAATATTTGCCAGGTAGGAAAATTCGGATAGGCAACTAATTTGGATGTTGAGAAATACCCAGATACAGAATGAAAATAGTGTTATAAATATGCGTTTCGTTTATGCTGTTACTGAGCAACTGTAATAAACAGGTTAAGTCATATAGAATATTCACCTTAAGGGGCTCGTAAGCACGCGTAGCAATTTGGGAGGCAGCGGTGGAACACCGGGGTGGAGGGAAATGGGAGTTCCCCGAGTATTCGCTCCAGCTATCGGGAATGTCCACCACACTTCTCACCTGTAAGAGTCCAGCGTGAACCGACTGGGAATCTAGCCCGGGTCACCGTGGTGTGGGGACGAAAAGTTAGCATCTCTCTCGGTGGCCGGGACCCCATGTAATTGAAGAATAAGAACTACTCGTCTCCCATGTTTTGCCTTGTTAGATTGACCTGGAGTGTAATACCTGCCATCTAGGCTTGTCCAGGACCATAGACGCCCGCATGTTCCGTCTGTCAGTCCTAATTACTAGGAACTGTGTCCCGCGGCAGTTTACCGTGTAAGGACCCAATTTCTCCCCAAAATATCCGCCGCCCCCCACCCCCCGCACTGCTGCCGTCAATTCACCCCCCTTTCCTNCCCGGAAGCCCGCCAGCCAGACTAATCCGATCCGGGCCATAATTGCCCGGGCTGCCATAACGCGAGGGGACGCCTAGGCGCCTCATTTACCTGGCGCACCATCGCGTGGTCTGGAGACGACTACTGCCGGGGACTCCATCCCCAAGGCGGGCACATCACTCACCTGCTCCGGGACAATCTGCATCCTCGGGCGAGGCGCAATCTCGCCGACAAATAGCCCGCGGCTGGCAAATTACACCCCATTTGTACCTCGGCGCCTTGCGAGGAAGCCCTGCGCACCTCTACCAGCAGCTCACTTCCTCTACTTACAGCGACGCTAAACAAGAGAGAACCTCGTTATTTACACACCACTTATCCGCCGGCATGAAAAAAATGTTGTCATTTTCCCCTCCAAAAAAAAAAAAATTATAATCGGGGTGTAGCCACAGAATACTCAAGAATACAGCTGCACACGCCAGCAAAATGGCAGCACCAACCAGCATGTTGTGAGAATACCGTTTACCAATGGGGACAACTAAACTGCTAATACACGCTGGTACTGATTGGGGCCACGGAGGGGGTCAGGGTAGCCAATAACGGTTTTGGAGGGAGTGTTTGTGGGGTCAAGCGAGCCCCAGTAATCAGCCAATAAAAATTGGTGGGGGTGGTTGGTGGGGTGTCCCTCGTGTGTTGGTCTTATTGCCAAGAGCTTAGTCGCTGCACGTGCCATCTAACTTCGGACCTCCTGCATGTAGTAGAGCTTTAAAAAAACTTCTCAACATTTAAAATTTTTATTTAAGTGTTTTGAGAATTTTCGGATTCATGGTGATTCAAGGTCAAGGACACGGATGTAGATGGGGGAGGGAGGGTGGTGTGTCCGATGATCCGCCCGGTCCGCTGGACTTTGCTCAGAGCCTCATTTCCGCTTTTACTGCTATGTTGATTAAGTGGCTCGTTCTGCTAAGAGCCTCAAATCTGGGACATTTGTAAATTTTTTTTTTAAATTTTTAAGGTTAATGTTAACAGGTTTAAGGTCAAGCTCACTGGATTCAAGGTCACCGACATACAATGTGGTGGGCAAGATCGCCGCCGGCCGACCGGAATGACAGAGCATGTACAACTCCATCGCTCCACCACCCTACACCCTTACCCTTATTCTACTATACAGGAAAAATACAAATGTTTGTTTACAAAAATAATGTCGTCTTCTTTTCTTTAAGAATACTGAGTATATTCATTTTTTTTAATATAATTTTTTATGACTAAAAACTTTCCGAAAACGCTAGTGGAATTAAAGTGGCTCAAAATTTCAGAAATAATATGTCTATAAGTAAAGTTTGTGAATATTTGTGTATTATTATTGTGAATCATTACTCTTACATTCTTTAATTAATTTAAGAAAAATATACCATTGTCTCTTTTAAACTGAGCCCACTAATTTCCTAAGATGACTTAGTTTTACGTGGGTTGAAGACAAATATGAATTGCTTGAGAGGCTATAGCATACAAAACTCATAGAAACTAATATTTTTTAAGCACGGTAGCAATGAAAAGCCAGCACATATGTTCAACATAAATTTGTTACATAACTCAAAATCACACAATTCTTTCCATGTTGCAAATAAATATCGAGGACCACAAACCCCTTCATTATCACACTAACGTTAAAATACTAAGAATACTGGGCAAAAGTCTTTTAAAACATGTATTGCCATTGCGCAGACAATTTTCGGAAGCACGTCAACGTAGCGAAAAACTACATTCGTCGACTTTTGTCTTTACAAAATTTCTTGAATACGTGACAATTGTTTACGCGATGGAAGTAAATTTCTCAAAAGAATTTCCACCATTGGAATGATAGGATCATTCCTGAAGGTTCATATTTGCATTCAGCTCGCAGCTCGATGATTCTGTAACTTCTTTTTAATGCTTTACACGTAGAGAAAACTACTGTAAATTTTATGTGCGTTCCATTATAGTTATTGCGTATGTACTCCAAAAAAATTAATATTAGTTCCAGTTTCGTAAATGCCGTAAGCAGTCAAATTTTTAAAATTTAATAAACCTTACAAATATTTACGCTGAGATTATTTTGGCTCTATTTTGAGAAATTATAAGATCTTGCATATTAGAACTGCTGCCACGTTTATTAATAACAATCTTCAGTATTATTCAACGATCAAAAGACAACCAAACTTCACTGGAATAAATGAAAACCTGGATAGTTTTTTAGTCACTCGATTAAAATGAAATTATGGTGATTTTTACTGACTTGCAGCGAGTCGTACGACCATAAGCAGTTATTCCAAGTGGATTCTTAGAATTCAACATACAATCGTTACAAAACAACTTCCGATTCAATTGAATAAATGTTACGTTTTTACCTGATGGGTTCTTCTTCGCCATTTTTGAATGTCACAAGAAACCGTCAACTGTACAAATTTTTACGCGTTGGACCTGAACGCTTATATTCACCGAATGTCCTATAAGGTCCTATAACGGTAGTCCTGACGACTTCCTGTTGGCAACTCAAGAATCGATAGATTATATCAATAGACTTGATGTTTGTTTGTAACTCTTAAAGTTTGTAATATTTTTAATGTCTATGTATTGTTCCATTTTTTTGTAACGCTTAAAGTTTGTAATATTTTTAATGTCTATGTATTGTTCTTTTTATAAGTGTCTAAATTGCCATACGATAAATAAATAAATAAACCCCTTGTAAAAACCGGGAATTACAGGTCGTTTTAATTATATGGCTTAATTTCCGTTTTATCACTTCGAAATGACAGTTATCTATAAACTGCAGGTTTCACGTTTTTCTCATTTGTGTCGTATAAGCTTGACGACACACTCAAGGTAAAATAAAAAAATTTAGATTCACTAAGTGTGAAGGGGCGAACATTTATATAACTGCATGTTGTAGGAGTCGTTTAAAACCCAAGCTGAAAAACTCACACGTATGTTATGCTCGTCAAAAATTCAAAAATCAAACCGGAACAGGCAGATTAATATGAGAACATCCCAGTGGATAACGTTACAACCGTATTTACAAGTGCTGTTATGTTAGGCCATATCGGATTTTTACAGAATTGCTGCAGTATGTATCATATCAGTAATCAAATAAGTATATATTATTTTCCTTAAAAACAGCTTTCCGTACGTCTCAATATTAAATTAAAAATAAAATAACTTCATAAGCAAATATTTGCCACTAATTCAATGGCAATAAGAATGTTTCTCCTCTGTTCTATGGCGGTTGGTGAGCAACCTACAAATCGTTTATTAATTAAGTTTAATTTCGCGTGTTGGGCAGTATAATTAAATAATATTTAAAAAATAGGCAATTTTTTTTCCGATTTAGAGTTACCTAGAGTCTCCAATTGCCTCGCACTCTTTGGTATAACTTCAGTCAACAATTGGCGCACTTAATTGACTTGGTAAAATTCTTATGAAAGGGCTACTATGCGGCAGTGTTCAACATGACGCTCCGCGTTATAAACTGGCATTTTGAACATGACAATTTTTTTTTCTGTGACTGAGTACCTGCCTTAATGTGTGTGCGTGCGTGCGCACGTGCAAATGAGGTGTGCCAAGTTTGACATTCACGCGTCTAGCAAATGCGCTTTAATCGTTATAGTCACGAATGAAACAAAAAACAACAGGAGTGGGTTCCCTAAAATAAAGATAAGGTCTTGCATCAACACACACACACAGAGACGTTATTGGTGTATAATGTGCTATGGATGACACATGATGAAGAGAGGCATTGCAACATGTAGCCATTTCTTTCGTCCATGAATGTGACATTAACTGTTATTTAGTTCCTCCAATTTCGCATGTGAACTCGTGCACGGGGATTCGCAGCCTATATTTGAAGATGATTCCAGGCTTTCGGGGCTATTGCCTTAACGGTTGCCTCGGCTTTCAAGGATGAGGTCATGCTTTGCAGCAGGTGTCCTAAGGGTTGAAATTCAGCGCCACTTGGTCCAGGAGTGAAGGCCGTGATACAATACAACCCGGTTGGTGGTGGTGGTTGTTAATGTGCGATGTTTTCCATGGCACAATAGTCAGGGTTGGGGTTGGTGTAAATTGTTTAGCGGCTGTGCCAACAGTTAGTAGTAAAGTCTTAAGAAAGGCGTATTAATAACTTTAATTTGCTGTTCCTGGAATTTGAATTTTTCCAATTAAGTGGACGATATTTTTTTTGCTGAAATTTTAATTTTTTAAATCAATCAGACTAATGTAAGCCACATTTGAAACATTAAGTTATTTCCTTATGCCAAGAATACTCTTAAGATCTCGATGTTAAGAGCTGCCAAAATATCTTTCCTTATGCTAGGAATAAAATGTACTGTATTTTATTTTTAAAAAAATGTAATTTTGACATAAATAACTTAAATTAGCTTATAATCATCCAATCGCTTCTTAAAAATCTGCAAATACAATATACGCGTATGGTTCACTTTGGCTTTTATGATATAACGCATGGGATTAATAATATTAAATATTGCTGGTTGCTGAGTAACAACATGTATTATCAGCTTGATATAAATATTTATTATAATAACGATTTTTCACCCGCTATTTCAAAGCTTTTCTTCTGTCACTCGTTTAGAACCTAGAGAACGCTCTGTGATTGGTCGGTTGGTGGTAAAAGTTCGATGTATTCCTACTCGCTACAACACCAACCACCGACAACATCAACACCAACCACTAGTTGGAATGATTTTTAGGGTTAACCACCAACCATAAGCACCAAACACCTACCGGAAATTGTGCCATCTAACACCAAAACCAGCCACCAACACCAGTTGCCTATTGTGCCAGGGTAAGTCTTCCACCTGAGGTTCCAAGTTTGATATCAATGAGATCCGGGGAATGGTAAATTCCTGGAAATATCGTTTCCATCCCCCGGTCTTCATTCCACTGCTGATCTAACTATATCTGATCTCACGTCAACCGTATTGCAGGTTGTTCGGGATCACAGGTAAGGCAGCCGGCTCCAACCACCAGTAGCCTCTTACCCACGTTGCCGAACCTGTCTGGAGGTGGCAACATCGCGCAGAAATCCTTTACAGGTGACGTCTGTGTGAACGGTACCAGTGAGGTCCAGCGGACNTTGTGCCGAAATTATTTACAGGTGACGTCTGTGTGAACGGTACCAGTGAGGTCCAGCGGACAGGGATGCCAGGTAGGGCAGCCGGCTCCAACCACCAGTAGCCTCTTACCCACGTTGCCGAACCTGTCNCTGGAAATATCGTTTCCATCCCCCGGTCTTCATTCCACTGCTGATCTAACTATATCTGATCTCACGTCAACCGTATTGCAGGTTGTTCGGGATCACAGGTAAGGCAGCCGGCTCCAACCACCAGTAGCCTCTTACCCACGTTGCCGAACCTGTCTGGAGGTGGCAACATCGCGCAGAAATCCTTTACAGGTGACGTCTGTGTGAACGGTACCAGTGAGGTCCAGCGGACAGGGATGCCAGGTAGGGCAGCCGGCTCCAACCACCAGTAGCCTCTTACCCACGTTGCCGAACCTGTCTGGAGGTGGCAACATCGCGCAGAAATTCTTTACAGGTGACGTCTGTGTGAACGGTACCAGTGAGGTCCAGCGGACAGGGACGATTTACTCGCAAGTGCAACACGGTATAAAGTATTAAAAATTTAATTCATACTGCCTACTACTTTTCTAATGCCAGTCCTGTTGTTAGGGTTCTACGTCTTCATATTATTTAAATTTAATATTACTTTGCAATGTTTGAAAACTATAAATGTTAGTAGGAGCGAGCTTTATATGGGTTATCTGGTAGAGCAATAATTAACCAAGATATATTAATGAAGATATAATGCTATTTATTTAATATACAGAAAATTAACTACTTTCGTGGGTGCTTATATAACACTATATTTGAGCCTACGTCAATGTTCATGGAGACACTTTAATGTTATACCAAACGGAAGAGTCCCGTATCATAATTGATATTGAACGCTGATGAAGAATAATTGGATTACAGAGACCGGCACATAAGTCTCCTTGAGGGCTCCTTGGCCCATCGTACTCGGTCAGTGTTCTGTAAAGAAAAAGCATTGTGTAAAGTGTTCCACTGACCTATATTGTCCCTAGTCTTCACGTTATCGTGTCCTGGCTCCCGATTCGACTGAAGGGATTCTCGCCGTTTCAGCCAGCAGGCTTGGTCAATAGCGTCACAGTCGAGTCTGCTGCTCGCTGTCCTGGTTACATTTCCGCATGAGGTGGCGTGTAGCCGTCGAATTAAGACCTGCCCACGCTGCCATACATAACTATGTGTTGACAGGCCTAACCATAAAAACATACCTTCCCTCACACCACTCTTGAACTTCGCTCCTGGATGCGAAACTCGTTAGCTCCCGCATCACCACTTTCACTCTCCCTCCCAACGCCCTCTTCGCTTTCCATTACCCCCACCCCCTTTCGCCATCAACCGCGCCGAATTCCCTCCCTCAGGAGTTGAAATGAGCGAGCCGTTCGACGGCGCGATATCAGTTTGCGGACATAATTTGTTCCTGGAGCTGGCGAGGTCACGAATTCCACTTCCCACTGCCCCCAACCCCCCACTCCGGACACCATACACCCTGCCCTCTTCCGTACTCCGACTCCCCTCCTGATAACTCATTTAATCCCAAAGCACCATCTCTTCGTTTAAAAAGTTCCAGCGGCTTGAAACCCCGTAAGTATATTTCCTCTTTATTTTTTTAATAAATCTTCTTTCCTTGGCAGATGTCTCGTCTCCCTCCCCCAATTTTTTCCTAGCCTGCCTTCTCCTCCAGCCCCTTGATTAAAGTGTTTCGTGAGGGGTGGTAACTGGAGAGTGTTAAGGGTTTGGGGGGAGGGGGGCACTCGATTTCAATTCGCCAAACCGACGAGGAGCGAAGGAAAGCTCTAAGAGAAGACTATCCCCCCCTCCCCGCATCCTTTTGGGCTCTGGACTGTTAGCAAGAGAATTCTCACCTCCTGGAAGGATGGCCAAAGGCAGACGTAGCATTGTGGGGACTGTGATCGACTTGGCGGTCTAGAACTCAACGATATCGTCGTTGAAAAATTATATTTATTCTGTAAACACTTAAAGCAAAATTCTGTTAGTAGTTTTAAAAATGTAAACTATTTCCGTCTCACAGTTTTTTTTTAATTTTCGACGTGATAACGTACAAAAAGTTAATAGGGTCTTCTTGCGGTTTTACGTCCAGAGTCATCGCAACCACTCTGAGTTAGGTTACATGGTGTTAAGGAGTCGGGAGCAACGCCATGAAAAGAGAGAGAGAGAGTGTGTGTGTGTGTGTGTGTGTGTGTCCGTGTGTGGGGAGACATTTGGGTGTCTCTTAACATCGAGGTCTTGAAAGTCGATGAGGGTGAAGTGAAGTGAGCATGGAGCGGCACCGGATTCAAGGGTTGGGGAATCGGGAGAAAACCCACCGACCAGCGGCATCGTCCGGCACAATTCTTACATTCTAAAATCCAGGGGGGGAAGGGGAGGACCCCCGCTGGGGGAATCAAAGACGTTTCGCCTTGGTGAGAGGCGAGAAGTCTAACCACTAAGCCACCGCGGTCTCACCCCCAAAATTTAGTTTTCAGAACAATTCTGTCAAAGCTTAGATGCACGTGTTACTTACCATTCGCACATTTTGCGTGGAATACTTATATTAATACAAAAATGCCGTATAAGATAATTTTGCGACCTCCAACTTAATTAAATATTCTTAAAGTATAGACACAAAAAGTTACACAACGTTAAGTTTTGGCGCCACTTAGTGAGACTGGGGGAGGCGAAAACACCCTGTTATGATTTTGACATTTTGTTGATATTTATCCTCAACGGGGATATAGGGGCGTAACAAGTTATTTGTACGAGTTATGTAATAAACACTACATAAAAGAGGTTTATATGACATCAAGATTGTACAATATTATTTCAATATAAATATGTTTGAATATGAACGGGGGGAGCTATACAAATATACTGAAATANCAAGATTGTACAATATTATTTCAATATAAATATGTTTGAATATGAACGGGGGGAGCTATACAAATATACTGAAATATTAAATAATATGAGTGTATAAAGATTTAACCAGCCACGTTCTGAGTAAAGTCTAATTGGAGAATCCCTCGGTGTTCATGATTCCGGAGGCTGATTAAGATGGCGCAAGTCGACGGCCGGACACACCCATATTCAGTGGTCTTCTCGTTCCAATGGCCTGGCGACAAAAGACACCGCCCACGGACTACACTCTCCTATATCGGCTGCGTTGTCCCCGTTTACTGGCCGGTGGAGGGNACGTTTTTCTCATTTGTGTCGTATAAGCTTGACGACACACTCAAGGTAAAATAAAAAAATTTAGATTCACTAAGTGTGAAGGGGCGAACATTTATATAACTGCATGTTGTAGGAGTCGTTTAAAACCCAAGCTGAAAAACTCACACGTATGTTATGCTCGTCAAAAATTCAAAAATCAAACCGGGACAGGCAGATTAATATGAGAACATCCCAGTGGATAACGTTACAACTGTATTTACAAGTGCTGTTATGTTAGGCCATATCGGATTTTTACAGAATTGCTGCAGTATGTATCATATCAGTAATCAAATAAGTATATATTATTTTCCTTAAAAACAGCTTTCCGTACGTCTCAATATTAAATTAAAAATAAAATAACTTCATAAGCAAATATTTGCCACTAATTCAATGGCAATAAGAATGTTTCTCCTCTGTTCTATGGCGGTTGGTGAGCAACCTACAAATCGTTTATTAATTAAGTTTAATTTCGCGTGTTGGGCAGTATAATTAAATAATATTTAAAAAATAGGCAACTTTTTCCGATTTAGAGTTACCTAGAGTCTCCAATTGCCTCGCACTCTTTGGTATAACTTCAGTCAACAATTGGCGCACTTAATTGACTTGGTAAAATTCTTATGAAAGGGCTACTATGCGGCAGTGTTCAACATGACGCTCCGCGTTATAAACTGGCATTTTGAACATGACAATTTTTTTTTTCTGTGACTGAGTACCTGCCTTAATGTGTGTGCGTGCGTGCGCGCGTGCAAATGAGGTATGCCAAGTTTGACATTCACGCGTCTAGCAAATGCGCTTTAATCGTTATAGTCACGAATGAAACAAAAAACAACAGGAGTGGCAGGGTATTATGGGTTCCCTAAAATAAAGATAAGGTCTTGCATCAACACACACACACAGAGACGTTATTGGTGTATAATGTGCTATGGATGACACATGATGAAGAGAGGCATTGCAACATGTAGCCATTTATTTCGTCCATGAATGTGACATTAACTGTTATTTAGTTCCTCCAATTTCGCATGTGAACTCGTGCACGGGGATTCGCAGCCTATATTTGAAGATGATTCCAGGCTTTCGGGGCTATTGCCTTAATGGTTGCCTCGGCTTTCAAGGATGAGGTCATGCTTTGCAGCAGGTGTCCTAAGGGTTGAAATTCAGACACACTTGGTCCAGGAGTGAAGGCCGTGATAAAGTACAACCCGGTTGGTGGTGGTGGTTGTTAATGTGCGATGTTTTCCATGGCACAATAGTCAGGGTTGGGGTTGGTGTAAATTGTTTAGCGGCTGTGCCAACAGTTAGTAGTAAAGTCTGAAGAAAGGCGTATCAATAATTTTAATTTGCTATTCCTGGAATTGGAATTTTTCCAATTAGCGGATGAGATTTCTATTGCTGAAATTTAACTTTTTTAAACCAATCACACTAATGTAAGCCATATTTAAAACATTAAGTTATTTCCTTATGCCAAGAATTCTCTCAAGATCTCGATGTTAAGAGCTGCCCAAGTCTCTTTCCTTATGCTAGGAATTAAATGTACCGTATTTTATTTTTAAAAAAGTACTTTTCACATAACTAACTCAAATTAGCCCTTAATCATCCAATCGCTTCTTAAGAGTCTGCAAATACAATATTATACTCGTATGGTTCACTTTGGCTTTTATGTTATTACTTATGAGATTTTTAATATTAAATATTGCTGGTTGCTGAGTAACAGCATGTGTTATCAGCTTGATATAAATATTTATTATTATAACGATTTTTCTCCCACTATTTCAAAGTTTTTCTTCTGTCACTCGTTTAGAACCTAGAGAACGCTCTGTGATTGGTCGGTTGGTGGTAAAAGTTCGATGTATTCCTACTCGCTACAACACCAACCACCGACAAGATCAACACCAACCACTAGTTGGAATGATTTTATGGTTAGCCACCAACCATCAGCACCAAACACCTACCGGAAATTGTGCCATCTAACACCAATACCTACCACCAACACTAGTTGCCTATTGTGCCAGGGTAAGTCTTCCACCTGAGGTTCCAAGTTTGATATCAATGAGATCCGGGGAATGGTAAATTCCCGGGAATATCGTTTCCGTCCCGCGGTCTTCATTCCACTGCTGATCTAACTATATCTGATATCACGTCAACCGTCTTGCAGGTTGTTCGGGATGACAGGTAGGGCAGCCGGCTCCAACCACCAGTAGCCTCTTACCCACGTTGCCGAACCTGTCTGGAGGTGGCAACATTGCGCAGAAATCCTTTACAGGTGACGTCTGTGTGAACGGTACCAGTGAGGTGCAGCGGACAGGGACGATTTCCTCGCAAGTGCAACACGGTAGAAAATATTAAAATTTTAATTCATACTGCCTACTACTTTTCTAATGCCAGTCCTGTTGTTAGGGTTCTACGTCTTCATATTATTTAAATTTAATATTACTTTGCAACGTTTGAAAACTATAAATGTTAGTAGGAGCGAGCTTTATATGGGTTATCTGGTACAGCAATAATTAAACAAGATATATTAATGAAGATATAATGTTATTTGTGTAATATACAGAAAATTAACTGCTTTCGTGGGAGCTTATATAATACTAAATTTGAGCCTACGTCAATGTTCATGGAGACACTTTAGTGTTATACAAAACGGAAGAATCCCGTATCATAATTGATATTGAACGCTGATGAAGAATAATTGGATTACAGAGACCGGCACATAAGTCTTCCTGAGGGCTCCTTGGCCCATCGTGCTCGACCAGCGTTATGTAAAGAAAAAGCCCTTTTTAAAGTGTTCCACTGACGTATATTATCACTAGTCCTCACGTTATCGTGTCCTGGCTCCCGATTCGACTGAAGGGATTCTCGCCGTTTCAGCCAGCAGGCTTGGACTATAGCGTCACAGTCGAGTCTGCTGCTCGCTGTCCTGGTTACATTTCCGCATGAGGTGGCGTGTAGCCGTCGAATTAAGACCTGCCCACGCTGCCATACATAACTATGTGTTGACAGGCCTAACCATAAAAACATACCTTCCCTCACACCACTCTTGAACTTCGCTCCTGGATGCGAAACTCGTTAGCTCCCGCATCACCACTTTCACTCTCCCTCCCAACGCCCTCTTCGCTTTCCATTACCCCCACCCCCTTTCGCCATCAACCGCGCCGAATTCCCTCCCTCAGGAGTTGAAATGAGCGAGCCGTTCGACGGCGCGATATCAGTTTGCGGACATAATTTGTTCCTGGAGCTGGCGAGGTCACGAATTCCACTTCCCACTGCCCCCAACCCCCCACTCCGGACACCATACACCCTGCCCTCTTCCGTACTCCGACTCCCCTCCTGATAACTCATTTAATCCCAAAGCACCATCTCTTCGTTTAAAAAGTTCCAGCGGCTTGAAACCCCGTAAGTATATTTCCTCTTTATTTTTTTTATAAATCTTCTTTCCTTGGCAGATGTCTCGTCTCCCTCCCCCAATTTTTTCCTAGCCTGCCTTCTCCTCCAGCCCCTTGATTAAAGTGTTTCGTGAGGGGTGGTAACTGGAGAGTGTTAAGGGATTGGGGGGAGGGGGGCACTCGATTTCAATTCGCCAAACCGACGAGGAGCGAAGGAAAGCTCTAAGAGAAGACTATCCCCCCCTCCCCGCATCCTTTTGGGCTCTGGACTGTTAGCAAGAGAATTCTCACCTCCTGGAAGGATGGCCAAAGGCAGACGTAGCATTGTGAGGACNGTGTGTGTGTGTGTGTGTGTGTGTCCGTGTGTGGGGAGACATTTGGGTGTCTCTTAACATCGAGGTCTTGAAAGTCGATGAGGGTGAAGTGAAGTGAGCATGGAGCGGCACCGGATTCAAGGGTTGGGGAATCGGGAGAAAACCCACCGACCAGCGGCATCGTCCGGCACAATTCTTACATTCTAAAATCCAGGGGGGGAAGGGGAGGACCCCCGCTGGGGGAATCAAAGACGTTTCGCCTTGGTGAGAGGCGAGAAGTCTAACCACTAAGCCACCGCGGTCTCACCCCCAAAATTTAGTTTTCAGAACAATTCTGTCAAAGCTTAGATGCACGTGTTACTTACCATTCGCACATTTTGCGTGGAATACTTATATCAATACAAAAATGCCGTATAAGATAATTTTGCGACCTCCAACTTAATTAAATATTCTTAAAGTATAGACACAAAAAGTTACACCACGTTAAGTTTTGGCGCCACTTAGTGAGACTGGGGGAGGCGAAAACACCCTGTTATGATTTTGACATTTTGTTGATATTTATCCTCAACGGGGATATAGGGGCGTAACAAGTTATTTGTACGAGTTATGTAATAAACACTACATAAAAGAGGTTTATATGACATCAAGATTGTACAATATTATTTCAATATAAATATGTTTGAATATGAACGGGGGGAGCTATACAAATATACTGAAATATTAAATAATATGAGTGTATAAAGATTTAACCAGCCACGTTCTGAGTAAAGTCTAATTGGAGAATCCCTCGGTGTTCATGATTCCGGAGGCTGATTAAGATGGCGCAAGTCGACGGCCGGACACACCCATATTCAGTGGTCTTCTCGTTCCAATGGCCTGGCGACAAAAGACACCGCCCACGGACTACACTCTCCTATATCGGCTGCGTTGTCCCCGTTTACTGGCCGGTGGAGGGGGTTTCTGTGGTTTGCGATTTCATAACTAATTTCAGCGATCACCGCCCGTGTCTTGGATAAATAAGTGAAGGTGTGATCAGGCAGGCCGCTCAGCTAAGGGCCTGACCACAACTCGTAACAACCCACTTGACTCCCCTCACCTTTTACCCTCACCTTAATATTTTGCATAAGAACTATTTCTTACTAGAAATTACCAACAAACCTATTTACTTGTTGTTATTCATTATAATTAAGAACGAAATTTTGTAATTTATATATAACCTATAAATAAAATTTCAATTTAAACAAAAATAAAGTACTTTTATGAACACAAATATAATACGCTTGCTATACATGTCACATTTAGGAAAAAAANATTTAAACAAAAATAAAGTACTTTTATGAACACAAATATAATACGCTTGCTATACATGTCACATTTAGGAAAAAAACCAAATACGTAAGACATGGGCGATTTTTAAAATGTTTGATTCAAAAAGTGTGAAGAAACCACGAATGGACTAAAGATTGTTTTCTCTGAATTTCTGGTGGAAGGGGTAGGAGGAGGGTGATTGATTGAATTAATTATTATTCTGGACATATGCTACTGAAAGAAATTTTGTATTGAAGGAAACATGAAGGGAAAAAAACACGCGAAGTCCGTAAAAAACAAGCTGTGATCAGCTGAATTTTCTTAGCATGCAGAAAAACTCTGTAATGATCTACGTCCAAAATACAAGTTCCTCCTTTACTTTTAACTCTCTTAATATTCGACAATCTGCATATAGAGACGATACGTAGGAAATCATAGATAACAATAGATTTTCTGCGTCAGACTTGTTCAGAGGGTTCATTCAGTATATTGGCCTACTTCCTATAACCCATTTCCGCAGGAAGTTCTGCTTTTCTTTGATGTCACGGCGGTATCGTACGCAGGGCGGCACTGCAGACAAAAGAAAAATGGGTTAATTAATATAAATAATTTAGCGGCTCGCCCGGGCTCGTAGCTGGTGTTGGAAGGAGAGGAGGGGCATGACAACGTTTAGTAATGGAAGCGTGGGAGGAGTGTGGGCTGGACCTGCAAGCGGCCGTGCGAGCAATGAGGCCGGCGAACCTCCCACCTTCAATTACCGTGTCCAGGGGCGGCTCGCCAAAGGGAAGTGTGCGCGGACTGTAGGCCTGCTAATGGGCGACCCGCGCAACAGCGACAAATGCGATTACTTTATTAACCTTGATCGCGGATTCTCTTTGCCCCGCGCCGTGCACGCGGCTGATACTGCAGTGTAACCCGCTCGCCTAAACCCGGCCGTTTTGCCGGCGACAACACCCTTTCGCCTGGTTGTTCGTTTCGCCTCCTGCGCGGGGTGCTTTTGTCCACTTTAGAATCGACCGAGGTATCGCCCTGGTAACACACTTGACTCGCTTGATAGATAATCCGGGTTCGATTACCGGTCCGCCTACCCCGACGTAGACTTAAGTTACAAGTGATATTTTCTCTCGTGGAAAAAAATTAAACCTTATTTTTTTTGCATAATTGCATATCAAATTCGCAGCATTATTATTTTTGAGTAGTACAAATAATACAAATTTATTTATAAACGAAGATCTAATCATTCAAAATGCTACAAGTTATCATGAGTTACTTATTGGGCACAGCATCTGATAGCGTACAACATTTTTCGAATACTGTATCTCGATACCGAGTAACTATTTGCCTCAAATCACCTTTGGCAATAGTATATAAAGCTATTTTCAGTATCAAGGATTGGAGATGCCAAATTTCCAACGATGCATCAAAACTGTTTTGAAACAATGAAGCGACAGGAGATGAGCTTCACCTTCCATTGCGAAGGACTGCAGCATCACGGACGACATGATCAAGTACGCTGCCGGAATGCGAAAATAGCGCATCACGAAGAGACCACGCGACAACCACGAAACAGTGTAAATAACGAGAGTGCGGGCTCGCGTGCACATGATCCCATGCAGGTACGTTTGTTTGTATTCGACTGCGAACCCGGCAGAAGCTGGCGTGTAGTCGAAGTCGTGTTAACGCGAGCAACACTAGACGGTACCAAGCGAACGTACAGAGTGAAGAAGAACGGCGGGAAGACGCCAAAGACGTCGCTTTATGCAACTGACGAACCTCGGGAGGGGGCTCATTGTCGCGGTGTAAACAGTAGGGTGGTCGCATTGCAGTATAGCCCGCCATGTGGATCATTTGTACCGTAAACGCAAGCACCGTCTAACAACTGTGGGCCCGTCTGACACAGGACAACTTCCGGCGTCTGCTGGACTCCATGCCAGACTGTGTTGCTGCGTGTGTCGCCGTGCGAGGAGGTGCGACGCAATATTAAAGATGACCTGGCGGCGTTGCGTACCGTTAACAGGGGTAACATTGCACCTTCTGGGGTAACGTTGCACCTCCTGGGGTAACTTTGCACCTCCTGGGGTAACTTTGCACCTCCTGGGGTAACATTGCACCTCCTGGGGTAAC
>NQII01002399.1:319428-342685 GCA_002778355.1 Clitarchus hookeri | reverse complement strand
GCGAGACGTCACTGGCGAACCCAGGTGTCATGTAGAACGGGGCTCCTCAGGGGTTGGCCTATCGTTTCCAAGCAGGTGACCTGGTGGGCGAGACGTCACTGGCGAACCCAGGTGTCATGTAGAACGGGGCTCCTCAGGGGTTGGCCTATCGTTTCCAAGCAGGTGACCTGGTGGGCGAGACGTCACTGGCGAACCCAGGTGTCATGTAGAACGGGGCTCCTCAGGGGTTGGCCTATCGTTTCCAAGCAGGTGACCTGGTGGGCGAGACGTCACTGGCGAACCCAGGTGTCATGTAGAACGGGGCTCCTCAGGGGTTGGCCTATCGTTTCCAAGCAGGTGACCTGGTGGGCGAGACGTTGCTGGCGGACCCAGGTACTGACTGGAGGGGTGATAGTCCAAGTGACCACTGTTCTAGTGTTGCCCAGGAAGACAAGCTCCTTAAGCTTCACTTCGAGACAGTTCCAAAAAGATGGGATTTTGGCTCGTGGCTTGTAAAAGTTTTACTAGGAGAGGTGATGAATCAGGAAACAGTGGAAGCAAGGTGTAGAAAGTATAGGGTGCTGGAAGAAACGACTCAACCAAGTCAGATTTATTCCTGTTTTATTGATTGCTCTATCAAATACACATAAACCAGCCTGTACCTGCAATTCCAACACCCAGTATTGAATCGTGGTGATAAGTTGGATGTTTGGGGGTGATGACAGTAGCTTGGAATTAACCTGGGTGTGACCTTATAGTGATGACTTTCCGGTACATGTGCTTGACGATCGTATCCGAACGACTTTGATCCAACGAAGACAGGCGGGGCAGCCACAGCACTGGACATCAAATAGCGACTATGACCCCTTCCCTTTTTGAGGTGCAATCATCACCTACCACAGGAAT
Organism: Clitarchus hookeri; assembly: GCA_002778355.1. Lineage (NCBI taxonomy): Eukaryota > Metazoa > Arthropoda > Insecta > Phasmatodea > Phasmatidae > Clitarchus > Clitarchus hookeri. Next base: position 341,800 of record NQII01002399.1, on the reverse strand, counting down.
TGTCTTGTTACTGTCTAAGAGTGTATGTCTTGTTATCCTTTTTTTCCCTGAGAAGTCCCTGTGGATGTGGTAGGTTACTGGGTTAAATAGGATTTCAAGTTATATGTTAACAAATAGATATATCTTCTCTCCAATAAGTAGACAAAACTCTGGAATAAAAGGCTGCAGAATTTAGTCTGATAAACAATACTCCCCTGCGGGAAGATCTACACGTCAGTGTCTCTGTTGTCAAACTCACAAAAAAATCTCTGTCCTGTTAACCTGTGTGAGGTCATGGCCTCAGCCATATGCACAATACTGCGGCCTGCCCTGAATACTAGCTGTCTAACAAATTTAGACTTGCGAGACGGAGTCACAGATCAAGTCACAATGAGGCGGGCTACATGGTGAGCACTACCTCCAAACTCGTTTGAGGGTAACTGTAGTACAAAAAACTGCTTGTCCCTAATGGATGGTTGGCTAGTGGTTTCAAATGGCAGAGTATTGCAGTGCTTGTAAGAGAGACGAATAGTTATTGGCTGAAGGATCACAGCTGTGGTTTCTGGGGCTGCAACTCAATATATAACCACGGGGTGGACATCTTGATGGTCAGTGGTGTGTGGGGGTGACACTGCTCCTTCTTATCGCTACTCCACGACAACTGTGCAATCTGGCTACGTGCAAGAGGGAGTGGTAGTTGGTGGGGCTGAGCTATGCCAGGTTAACGAAACTGTAACTGGTGGTTGGGTGGGTGGTATCTATGCCTGCTTAGGGGTAGACCAACCCCTGTCCAAGTCATCTCACATCTGTAGCTGTAGTGGGAGGGATCCAGACGAGGTGTGACAGTAGCGATAAGGCTTTGGGAGTAGATGGCTTACATTATACAAATACAGCTTGCTCTCATGTTGGGCGTCAAATTAACTTGACTATTCGGTTATGACTTATGGCAGTGTCAAACCTGTTCCCTTTCAGTGCTGACTACAGGCACCTTGCTGGGACTTGAATCTGAGATGGGTATTTTGGGTTATGGGCTTTGATTGGCAGTTGCAAAGGCTGCTGGATGCTTGGCCACTGGCCCTATCTAAGGGTTATGGGCCTCTGGCATCTTGATAGTTGGGTGGAAGAGCCCGGGTCATTGTAAGGGTTTTTTTAACTTGATGCTGTTGTGCAAGTTGCACAAGCTCCGTCTGTTTGGTATAAACCGCCTGAGCTTAATAACTTTGGGGCGTCGACTCTTGGGTTTGTCGTCTTGCAGCTACTTTACCCTTCCTTTCTCCTCCTCGCTTGGAGTAAGGCATAGATAGGAGTATGTTTAGAAGTGCTACAGGAATCTCTTGATGGCAATGCAGAAGTGTAGAAGCTTTCTCCTCCCATGGAAGATCAGGATCAGGTAGACATTTTGCCATCCCCTGAACTTCTGCACCTGGTGGTGAATCATGGTGGATCGTGCAGAGGTGAATGAACAGACCCAGTGTATAACCTTTCCCTGTCTGTTCCCGGTTACTCACACCAGTCCTCCAATTCCAGCACCCGGCAGTGAATTACGGTGGCATGTTCGATTCTTATGGGTGGTGACAGTAGCTTGGAATTAACCTAGGTGTGACGTAGTAACGGCTTCCCGATACCATGCTTGATTGACCTTTGTGTCTGAAGAACTCTGGTCCAACCAAGACAGGCAAAACAGCCACAGCACTGGGCGTCAAGTTTCTATGTTCCACCCCCACTCCACTCTCTTTGAGGTGTGGAAGTGAAACAAGACACTTCCTGCCCACTGCAGGAAGTGTCTTGTCTCTGTCTGAGTGTATGTATCTGGTTCCCCTATTCTTCATCAAGAAATCTCAGTGGATGTTGTAGTTCACTGGATAAATTAGGACAGAAGATAATAAATAGTTGAGCACTCTAGAATAAAGTGCTGCAGTGTTTATTCAGAATTATCAGTACTCCACTGCATGGAAACTCTACCGATAATACTCCCTAACGCTAAGCTCAGTAAAACTGCCGTCATGTCTGACCCGTGTGAACAAGTGGCTTCGAGCCACGTCAAGCTACTGCTGTCTAATCTGACTACTAACTAACTATCTAACAGTCTTAGGCTTGTGAGTCACAGATCTAGTTGCGATGAAGCGTGCGGTGTGATGAACATGGCTTCTGAACACCTTTGAGGGTTACAGTCCTGTCTACTGCTAAGTACTGCTTGTCCCTAACAGATGGTTGTCTAGTTGTGCAAGGGTGGAGAATCGCGGTGCCTGTTGGAGAAGTAGGCAGGTGATGACTGAAGAACAACAGGTGTTTTGTGGGTCTGCGATGTTCTGAGGGTCAGAGGAGCACAGGGATAACACACTGCTTATTCTTACCCCCACTTAATGGCAGCTGCACATGAGAGGAGGTGGTAGTAAGTGGGGCCGAGCCGGCCGGGTTGCGAAATGGCAACTGGTGGTCGGGCGGATAGTATACATGCTAGCTTAGGGGCAAACCAACCCCTGTCCAATTCATCTTACTTCTGTAGTTGTAGTTGGGTGGGAGGTCCATTTGAGGTATGATAGTTGCAATTAGGCTTATAGGTTGGATGGCGTGCACCAAGTTCATTAATTTTTTTACCTTGTCTGTATACATAAACATGTATAATTTAACTTTTTTGATAAGTTTTCGGGTTAATAAGCATGATTTGTCTCAGTCCTTACATAAATGTTTTTATGGGGTTTTNATTCATCTTACTTCTGTAGTTGTAGTTGGGTGGGAGGTCCATTTGAGGTATGATAGTTGCAATTAGGCTTATAGGTTGGATGGCGTGCACCAAGTTCATTAATTTTTTTACCTTGTCTGTATACATAAACATGTATAATTTAACTTTTTTGATAAGTTTTCTGGTTAATAAGCATGATTTGTCTCAGTCCTTACATAAATGTTTTTACGGGGTTTTACTTTAATGTAAACTCATTTTCATAATTTTTAACAGTTTTTCTATTGATGTATTTATTTATTTTGTTNCGGGGTTTTACTTTAATGTAAACTCATTTTCATAATTTTTAACAGTTTTTCTATTGATGTATTTATTTATTTTGTTTAGTAGTTTAGGTGGCTTTTACTGTGATGAGACATACATCCTGTTAAGAATTATTGGCCAGTACTTAACTTCTGAGAAGCAAAAATTATTGACCTGAGATTTCCTAGCTGGAAAAGAAGTAAAAATTGGATAAAACATGGTATCAATTATAAGCAATTATGAGCAGAGCAAAATGATACCCAAGTTATGCAGAAAAGACTACTGTACTGAGTGAGTTGAAATTAATGAAAAAGCAAACTAAGTCACACAAGAGCTGTGATACAGCCCATTTTTACATTTCCCTCGAGGAAATGAGCCATTTTGTATTGTTTTCACTGATGAAATATAAATTAATTTAATAGGGCTAGAATCACTATCCAAAAATATGTCAAAAAACATAATCCAAGGGAAGTAGCATAATGAGGTCATCAACAAATAAAAATCCAACAAAATCCAAATCGTAGTCTGTGAAGAAAAGTAAAAAATCTGAATTGCTATATAGCACTAGACAGTCAAAAACATAAAAACATACGTAATAAGCAAAACTCCTCACAAATAATAACAGGAACTAGATCAGGGGAACTGGCAAGGAAAGAAAAGGAGGATAAAAGGCAGAGTTATTATTTTTTTGTCACTTATGACACACATCAGTGTCAACATTGGCTGGTGCAGCTGCCACAAGGTGGGGCATGGAATGTGCTGTGCATGCATATCCCAGCAGAAGTTCAACACAGAAAAGAGAACTGTGCCAGTGGAGGCCATCCTGTGGAACAGTTGACAGGTCAACGATCTTGCTCGCACAGTGCATGCCAGCAACAGTAATTTTAATGAATCTCTGTGCGGGGGTTTCTTTTAGTTTCAGTGTGTGATGCATTGCATGAAGTTAAGAGTCCATACAACCTGTATTGTTTTTAAATGTTGCAGCTTGCAACTGTGTTTTAATAGATCTTTTTTTAAAGGTTTCTGAAAAAATGGTTTTACAAATACATGAATTGGATGCCATACGAACACAAGGTTCGAGTATATTTTCGCCCCACATAAAACATTTAGTTAACTAATTTTCTTTATAAATAAGTAAAAGTATCACATGATGTCTCGCCTGGTTGTTAACTGCAGGGACAGACTTCCAATGGCTTTTCCCTCCCCCTTTTCTTAAAGCTGAGAAGCATGCACTCCTTTTACGGGATTTCTCTGGGGTATAGGTAGCTGTGACTGACTTGGTTTGACTGGTAGAGATAGTATTGGTCAAACAGTCTTTGGTGGTGCTCACGTAACTGCAGGCTAAGTGATGATTCGGCCGGGGCAAAGCTTTCAACACAGAGAGCAGTAGGGCAGAACTGCAATTGACGGATTGCTGGAGCTCATGCCGCAGAACAAGGTGCTGGTGTTCGGGCCTTAAAGAGGTGTGGAGGCAGAGGCGTGACTGCTTGAGGGGCAACAAAACTGCTGGGAATGTATCCCTCAGGTACTCCCATTTTGAACAGGTGTCCACATTCTACAGTGGTTTTGGTGACTGTCAATGTGGGGAGTTGAGCTGCTTTCTCACACATCTTGGTATATACTGGAACAGTTACCCCAACATGCGTAGCATGTGCAACGGCTATCTTAGCTGCCTTATGTTTTTTCAGTCCGATGTTAAGACATCAGTTAAGACAGAGACAGATGGTTTAGCAGGTGTCCAGTGGAAGCAGGCATGGCTGTCATGAACTTTACAGTGGGAGAAAAAAATCTGGGGTGAGCGGGGAGGGTCTCCTGGAGACCTGGAACCTCTCTCCAGTACCATTATTCAGACAACTTTGTGTCACAGACCTAAGTAGTCGGGTAGAGAGAGCAGCAGTATCGCTAACACACAATCTCATAGACGTTAACCCTACAAAGGCCACCTCTAATTTGATGCGTATATGAAGTATGCTTTGTTCTGCACCCTCCTCCACTAAGAGTGCGGTCGTTTGACCATATATATCCTCCACCTCTGGTGCACCCTCTAGGCCACTGTGACACCGAGCACTATCACATTTTCACACCTACTTCTGCGTTGAAGGGTGTATCACGAGCCATTGTGTGAACTTGCCCTGTCTGGTGGCCAAAATAACCTGCCTGCCTTGATGCTCCTGCCTGGAAGTAAGTCTACCCACCCCCTCATCGGAGAGTGAGTGGGTCAGGCAGGTACTGAAGACGTATCTCTACTACGCATAGAGGTGGTTACACTCTCCATCCAGCCTTCTCATTCTGCCCCTCACTTGCCATGCACTCAAGGCCCTTGAAATACTGCTGCACACTGAGAATCAAGGCAGTTCACTCAGACACATTTCCAGCCTGAACTTTGCACTTCCCATTGTTTCGCACTTACACTGCTCGAGCATCTTTATAATCAGAGTGATTCAGTTCCACAGCCTAACTCTGCCATATGCAGCTCTTGCACTAGTTTGCTTCCTGCTTGTTTATTTGCTACCTATTTACCTTGTTTTCCAACGAATATTGCTGTCCTGCTTTTACACGTACTACAGCTTTAATTGAGTCTCAAGACATTGCCCCGAGTGGCACGTCCATGCCGGACTTAGATTTATTCTGAGGTTGCTTTCGCCCAGAGTTTCCGCTCTTGCTTTCGATATAGCAGCCACCTGTATACAGCTTGACAAACTTGTTCCTTGTCCTTCAGATGTCTGTTGGGCACAGGTCGGAGATTTTGGCTATGTCATCGCTTAGATGGAATAAACTCGTATCTTCCTTCCTAACTTCTGTTGTCGAGTCATTCATTTCTCGTTCCAATACCTTATTTCCTACTTATTTTCTGTGCAACTCTGCTTTTGTACTTCCACGTGACAGCTGGCTAATAAAATTGAATACTTTACCTTTTGAAGGACACACTCACTTCTTGTCAGAATTTGGTGTTACTTGTTTATGGTAGGTAATGCTGCCTCTTGGTCACCACCAAGGNCCGGACTTAGATTTATTCTGAGGTTGCTTTCGCCCAGAGTTTCCGCTCTTGCTTTCGATATAGCAGCCACCTGTATGCAGCTTGACAAACTTGTTCCTTGTCCTTCAGATGTCTGTTGGGCACAGGTCGGAGATTTTGGCTATGTCATCGCTTAGATGGAATAAACTCGTATCTTCCTTCCTAACTTCTGTTGTCGAGTCATTCATTTCTCTTTCCAATACCTTATTTCCTACTTATTTTCTGTGCAACTCTGCTCTTGTACTTCCACGTGACAGCTGGCTAATAAAATTGAATACTTTACCTTTTGAAGAACACACTCACTTCTTGTCAGAATTTGGTGTTACTTGTTTATGGTAGGTAATGCTGCCTCTTGGTCACCACCAAGGNGACACACTCACTTCTTGTCAGAATTTGGTGTTACTTGTTTATGGTAGGTAATGCTGCCTCTTGGTCACCACCAAGGCAAGGGAAGGGAGAACCTTTCCCAGTTCTACAGGCTCAAGGAGACAAACACTTGAGATTACCATGGAGTGTAGACTCCAAGCAGGTTACACGGCTCATCAAAGGACCATTGTGCCTTCAGTGAGGAACACTGTGAATCTGAGAGGGATGTTGAGTTCAGTAGTGGTCATGTCGCTCGCTTACCTATTCCTTAGGAGGAACAGGGGGACCTCTAGCCAAGTCGCTATAGGCTCGATTGCCATCAGTTGGGAGGCATGCATCCCAGTAGGTCACGCCACTAGAGATGTTGCATCTCTGATAAGGGCTCCAGTGGGGATCACCCCATGGCACCAGCACCACGGACAATCACTTCCTCTCTGGGCAGATCATGCCAGCCACTTCCACCCCTCTGCTGCTCCAAATGCATGTTGGTCTGATTAGTAACGGCTGCACCTGGTCCTATTAAGCACCCACTTAATTCCGTTAAACCTAATTGTAGTTCTTCCTTTATTTTGACCTCTCTAATGTAACAGTTCTGAATCGCCACAGTTGCTTCTGTTACAACTGTTCCCATACCCCAACACAGGGCTGATCAAAAGAGGGTGGCAAAGATCCTAGCTGTCCACACCAGGAGCTCTGAAGAGCAAGGTTCTAATGCTCCTGAGAGTATATCACAAATAAATGGAGGAGGCTGCCTTGTTGAAATGAGTGCTGTGCATGCCTACTGCTTCATGGAGCCGAACTGCAGCTGCTCCTTTATCAAAATCGAGATTTCGGGAAGGCAGCTTTGTAGTCCCTCCAAAGGCTATCACCATTGCCACAGACATCTCCAAAGTCTCAGTTAATAGCAGTCTCACGACCTCATGACACGCCTGTGGTCCAGAGGCTTGATCTCAACCCCTCGCACTATGCTGCATGGCGCCCTGCCTGTCTGGCCTGGGAGTGACTTTGTGTCAGTGACGGCACCGACCAGACCTACCTTCAGACCTGCACCTCCGCCAGCAGTACAAAGGGTCATAGAGATACCGGCCCACCCAGACCTTCCACCAAGTAGGATTGAACAGAGTAGATATCCTGTTCAAGGAGAACAGCTTCCTAGCTCCCAGGGGGAGCTAGATGTCAACCCCATTTGAATCAGTCATTGGGTGCCAACTTTCAATCTGAGGAACACTTAAAAAGACCGGCAGTATCACTGACAACCAAGGATTCTGACATCTGGAAGAGCAGAGGCTCCATGCGTTCAGTCCCTATGATGATCAATAATGCGGCAGTATCGGAGGTACCCTAGTCGCCAGCGACAAGACCGAATACCAGTGATGCCTGAAGGGCGTGAAGGGAGGGACGTGCCTCCTCCCAGAAATAGATTTGAGGTGGCAGGCCAAAATGTGAATAAAGCAGGAGCTAGATATTGAAGCACAATAAATGAAGGCAGACTTTTATTGTAGTGATTGTTTTATTGTTGAACAAATAAAATGCATTCACACCCAGACAGTGTCCAACTAATGCATGAAGGTCTGATCCTAGGTTGCTAACAGTACAAGGAGAGACAGTCAGTCAGATGCACAGCACGAGGCAATGGTGACTCCAAGAGTAGGTAGTGATACTAGGTACTCTAGCGTACAGGATGTAGTATGAAACTAGTAGCTGGTGACTGAGATGAGATGACAGAGTGGCTGACCAACAGTGTAACAATGGAGCTGAGAGAAACAGCCCGTAAGTTAGAGTTGTAGTTGTAGCTGGGACACCAGTCAAGAAAAACCGAGAAATTAAGGGCTACATGGGGTTTATATATGCTTTGACCAGAGGTGAGCAAAATGGGAGTGGTGTGAGGGGAGAGAGCGCTAAGCATCCCACCTGTGCGTCCAGGATGTGCGAGTGGGACTTCCTTCGTGGTGGGTGGCTGGAAGGGTGGAAATGATGTGCGTGGCAGACCACCGGGCACCAGAACGTAGCAGGTGGTCTGTTTTACAGGTGGCAGCAGCAAGGGCAGCAGACTGGCACTCTTGTGTCATAAGAATTCAATGACGTGTGCAATGGCCCTTGCTTGGGGATGCAGCTATGGTGGAGGCTACAAAGGAATAAAGAAAAGTGCAGGGAGATAAAAAGTTTGTATACAACTCCATCTCTTAATGAGTTATAGATGTAACATTGCTTAATAGTGATTGCTGACTTCTAGACTCTCATACTGAGGAATCAAGAGCTATGTATAAATTTTTTTTTTTTTTTGGAAATCAGTGAGCTAAATACACTCACATTTACTAAATAATGATTACTACTTACCAGCCATACCTTCAGGTTTCATAACCTAAATCACTAAAAAAACATGTGCTATAAAATACAATTTTTCTTGTTTCCATTATAATACAAAAAAAATCCAGAAACAAAATGTTATTAAATATTTTTTCCTCCNAAATACAATTTTTCTTGTTTCCATTATAATACAAAAAAAATCCAGAAACAAAATGTTATTAAATATTTTTTCCTCCCCAAACTGTAACTAAATGTGCAAAAAGTGAGCAACCACTGTAGTAAAAATTTTGTTGTACCAGTGTAGTCTGTATTGTTTCCAAAAATACAGTATTTGCCAGTCTTTAATAATTTTCTGGGCATTTCAAAAAAGAATTTATCTGCTGTGTGAAATGATTTATCGACTTGGTACTGACACATTGTTGCCAGTGCCATTTTATTAATACAGTAGAGCACCCCTTAACCGGAATTCCCTTGAATGGAATTCCCCATATCCAGAACTAATTTTCCAAAAAAATTCAAATGTCGCAAAGTTGTGCCATAACTTTCCCACGCTCGCGAAACGTTTTTTCGTTGCTCACACCAGACTGTGCATGCTCCACTAGCTGGTAAACAAGCTGCAGCACGATGAAGAGACAGCCGGCCCAAGTGGCACAACTACAGCTATGCTGCATAATGACACAAGTGACAGTGACTAATGGCAATGTGAGGCACAGGCCGTTGGTTTTAGTGTTCTAACAAATGTAAACATTTGAGCGTATTGTTCGTTGACAAATTTCTGAACATGGTTTAGGGGAAAAAAATTTTTATGCCAATATCTTGTAAATAAGTCACACCCCACCTTTTGTCATTTTTTTGTAAAAATGTGCACCTATACACGCCAAATTATGGTACTTTGTAAACTTTATCTAATAAACGTCCGCCTCGCTCTTGTAAATGTATATTGTGCCGACGTGCCATGCAGTAAGGGAAAGACTATCCACGGAATTGACTATACTTCGGGAAGTTTTATCAGTTGCACATCAACACAAACAGTAACATGATGTTACCGCTGCAACTCTAGATTATAAGTTGGCTAGATTCTGACAGTGAGTGAGTGGTAACTTGATGTATATGAAACAAACAAAGTGCCATTTACAAATCCTGTATCAGCTGATGCAGGAACGAACAACAGTTAATACTACGTTGGCTATTCTGAGTGCACTGCCGACGCACATTAGACCAGCCAAAAATACGTGATACAAAAGAGTTCCTAGTTTAATAAATACGTTTTATTTTACATGGTTATAAAACAGCAGTTTCTAGCGTATGATACTAAACTTCATGCTAAAGTAGAAATGTATAGGTGTTCAAAGTGAAAAACAATTTCAAAACCTTTTTTCACGTCTTAATCGTCTCTCTCCAACCCCGCTTTCATTACGTGCTTGATATCAATTCCAAAAGCATACAAAAATATTGCATAATATTGTTGAATTATTTTTTCTAATAATTTGACAAAATATATTTCAAATTTGTGTCGTTCCAAGCCAGTAATAGAACAACAGTCAACTTTACAAAGACGCAATCTATTGAGCAAAGTAAGCGGCTCAGACTTTGCTCTGACATGTTGTGCACGCCATCTATCTGATTTTTGCAGAAGCATTACTGCCCAGAAAAAAATAGCGTTTGTGTGCAATATATATAAATTTACGAACAGATACCAATAGTTTTATTTTTCGTAAGCTCTGCATAATTTTTAAAATAACATATTTCGTGTACAGTGATTTTGAGTACTAGTAATTTATATTCGGCTGGTAATCGTTTATCTACATAAATTATACGCCATATTGTTCTCCGAAAATCCATTTCCTTGTTTCCGAAGAAATTGGGACACGCGTGAATAGTTTTTAAGCAATTCTAACGTTATTCCAAGTCACATATTTCCAACTCGAATATATTAGCTTTAATGTCCAACGTGTGATAATAGCTACAACTACCGTTTCGCAAATGTTATCCCAAATTCACTGTCTCGGACAAATAAAAAATAGTTAGCAAATGTTAAATTTTTTGCAAGGTTTTATATTTTTACTTTTATAACCTACTAATTTTTTTAAAGACAGATATCAGTCTAAAATATCTTAAAATTTGTTTATCATTACATTTTTTTGTAGTTACTAAATTTTAAATTAATAATTTATATTTTTGCCTTTTAACATGACAATTTACTGATTAATGATTTATGTACACATTACTATTACTACAATCGCAGCTACGTATTTCTTAGTAGCAAGTTTGCCTAAAACATCCCACGAACAGTACATTGACAAGGGGATCGGCCGATAATGACAGCATGAAAATAAACAACATCGTTGCCATGTGGTCTATCAGCTGATGGTGGAAGGATACGTAGTCAAATGTATTCAGATGTAAACAGTGGTGCTACTTATGCAGACCTGTCAGAATCTGGCCAACTTACATGGTACGGAGTATATATCCAGATCTCGCTTACTCACGCATACACTTGCACGAAGAGATAAGAACCCCCTGCTAGCAGGTTGTGAATGAAGGTCATTAATGCAGCGCCGGGAGTTTTATGACTCATATTTCATAAACAGTATGTAGTGTTTTTTTTTAACGGTTTTGTAACTTTAAGGATAAAACTAATAATTTACACTCATCGATTTCCTAAGTTAAAATTATGTTCCACATATACACGAGTTCAGACTAAAAATGTGTTGTTTTTCACACAATCCCACCCTCATTTCCCATAACCGGAATTTTCTCACAACCGGAATAGCCCTTCCCCTGATGATTCCAGTTGAGTTGTGCTCTACTGTAGTTTTTTCCACTCTTATCTCTTAGATTTTCCGGCCAAATATTATTTTCATTATCTTCTTTCATGAGGTACTGTGTTCAAAATGGAAAGCAAAACTTTGTTACATACATACTTTAAAATATCCTTATGTATATTCTCATGTGCTGTCCTTTTCTTTTACTTAAGCCATTCCAAGAGCCAGAACAAATAACACAACTGAGTAGCCAAAAAAATAACTGTAATTAGCATTTTTTTCGACCTGGCAGCAATGCAGTATGTGTTTGTGTAGGTGGAGAAACGAACACACTACAATATTACAGACTATACACTGACACAATTTTAAATTAAAAATCATTCCTGCTATCTGATTATAATTTCGATACTATTCACAATGTGTTAAAATATTTAAATATAACTGTTTTGAAGACATTTATATATATCTCACAGTTTTTTTTTTCCCCCGGATTTTTTAATGTTTGAAGTAAAATGTTTAAAACAAATGTTTTCATAAAAAAATCTGGGAGAGGGTTAAACATGTGTTCAAACAGTTTTATTGAAATATTTAACACATTGTAAATAGTATTGAAATATAATCAAATATCAGTAGGAATTATTTTTAATTTTAATGTAAAATTGTATTAGTGGCAAGAAATAAGATCATATTTTTAATCCTCACTCAAAGCATTTTTGATATGGTTTTATGAGAGTAGAAAAATTTGTTATCTGGAAATTGAATTCTTTTGTAAATTTTTGTGCTCAGTATGCTAATTTTATGCTATGTTTTTTCTCCTAACAGCTTGCATTCTGGTTCACAACAAGGTCTGTATGTGNCTTTTACTTAAGCCATTCCAAGAGCCAGAACAAATAACACAACTGAGTAGCCAAAAAAATAACTGTAATTAGCATTCTTTTTCGACCTGGCAGCAATGCAGTATGTGTTTGTGTAGGTGGAGAAACCAACACACTACAATATTACAGACTATACACTGACACAATTTTAAATTAAAAATCATTCCTGCTATCTGATTATAATTTCGATACTATTCACAATGTGTTAAAATATTTAAATATAACTGTTTTGAAGACATTTATATATATCTCACAGTTTTTTTTTTCCCCCGGATTTTTTAATGTTTGAAGTAAAATGTTTAAAACAAATGTTTTCATAAAAAAATCTGGGAGAGGGTTAAACATGTGTTCAAACAGTTTTATTGAAATATTTAACACATTGTAAATAGTATTGAAATATAATTAAATATCAGTGGGAATTATTTTTAATTTTAATGTAAAATTGTATTAGTGGCAAGAAATAAGATCATATTTTTAATCCTCACTCAAAGCATTTTTGATATGGTTTTATGAGAGTAAAAAAATTTTTTATCTGGAAATTGAATTCTTTTGTAAATTTTTGTTCTCAGTATGCTAATTTTATGCTATGTTTTTTCTCCTAACAGCTTGCATTCTGGTTCACAACAAGGTCTGTATGTGNTCTCAGTATGCTAATTTTATGCTATGTTTTTTCTCCTAACAGCTTGCATTCTGGTTCACAACAAGGTCTGTATGTGCTGCTGTTAGAATGAACATATGTAACAGTACACATGAGTGGTGTGTAAGTGAGGTTCTAACTGTGTGTGGGTATTGTTGCCAGGTTGACGGACCTTGGAGGCACATCGCAGATAATGGGGGTACATGCACCCCTGCGGAGGAAGCTGACCTCCAGCCACCCCCTCGCAGGGTCGACACACAATGTAAGTGTGGTCAGGCACCTTGCTGTGAGCAGCAATGCCATAGGCTTGGGCTTATTACAAGCATCACAGCAGAGTGTGGAAGGGTAAGTACACAGTGCATGTACATGATTCTGTACTGCTCTAAGACTCGTATGATTTTTCAAAGTATTGAAAATATTGGATTTGTATTCAGATTTTTTATCTTNTTCTGTACTGCTCTAAGACTCGTATGATTTTTCAAAGTATTGAAAATATTGGATTTGTATTCAGATTTTTTATCTTCTGACAAATCGCAGCTTGGCTGGAAACATTAGGATCTGATCTTGGCAGTAAATTTAGTTCTTTGTGTAATATATATNTTGACAAATCGCAGCTTGGCTGGAAACATTAGGATCTGATCTTGGCAGTAAATTTAGTTCTTTGTGTAATATATATGTGACCATATCACAAAGCAAAACAATTATTTGTTTATGCCATTTTATGTACTGCAAAGTTCAGAGATTTACATATGTATAACTTTTCTGCTTTCAAGATGGTACTCATAGACAGACAGAGACACACATATACACACACATGCACCAATGCACGCACGCACGTGCACACATATGTGATTTAAGACCTTACGGTCATGGTTTCCTTATTTTTTACATAGCGCTCTTAGCTAAAAGCCTTTCCGTACTATGACTACCTAATTGGTGGGGGAAAGGGATCACGNTATTTTTTACATAGCGCTCTTAGCTAAAAGCCTTTCCGTACTATGACTACCTAATTGGTGGGGGAAAGGGATCACGTCCTTTCAACGCACATAAATGCACGCATGTACACATACTAAGTTTCTATTTTGNCATGTGCACATACTAAGTTTCTATTTTGAACCCATTGGTAGCTTACCTTTTGTGTACATATCTAAATAAACACTGACTTGTGACTTGTGTTTACATCAGCTGCCTCATATGTCCACTCCATACTCATTAAATAAGCAACAAAAAGTAATAAATATTGTATTCAGCTCTATAAACACAAACACATTAATGTCAGTAAATGATATTGGTTTGTTAATATTGATTGATGTTGGTGATTCTTTTTCTTTTTAGACATATATTAATATCTTTAACTGGTAACCCTTCTGACACATGAAAATATGTTTGGTTTAGGTTGTCAACAGAATACCAGGAAAGTTAAACATGATTCTTTTTCCAGTTATAAAAATAATGCCAAGACCATTTGAATGTTCACCTGTAAACAGTGTGGATAGCTGAAATGCTCGCCTGTTAAAGAAAGGCATGCTTTTAAATAACCCTGTTATTTATTCCTTCATACATAAGACAATGTGCCTTAAACAATCATTAAATTATTTAAGAATTGTGTTTAACATCATTTACCAGTATAATTCCCTTGAAAATCAATATTTTAAAACATAACTACACACAAGAAAATGGCAGGTATTGCTTTGCCAATACATTACGAGTAACGAAAACATTTTTCGTCTCATGAAACTAAATTGCTGAACAAAATTGGTTCAAATTTTTACAATATACTCCCACAGTAATAGTTGTCACTTGATACTAGTTTCGTGAAAGTGCATCCAGCCCCACAGTTTTCTAAGTCCTACTGCTTTGCATACAAAAAAAAATAGTTTTTCTCTTATAAAATTTAAATGCCTGCACCTAACTTCCCCAGAATACTAGCAACACAATACTTAACTGATGACAACATATTTCATGAAACTATGCACCTATACATTTGATGCAGAATCTAATTTGCCCCCAAATTATCTGCCTTGAAGGTTAGTCGTGGAAGCTAGTCCCTACTGTTTGATGTATTGTATGATATAAATTAAACCGTTCGAACAGACGTTGTAACACTATTTTAAATGTATTCCTAACATTCAAGGAATGTTTCACATGCAGTATGAAATATTTGTATAGCGTTATTGTTTCATAATGAGCAACATACTCGTTAATTGGTTTTTTTTTTTTTTTTTTTTAAGTTGGTTTCAAGTATTTTTACCTTATTGCGAACCACCTTTATTATATATTAAGATGTACTCTTATTGTCTATTGAAGATCTGTGCCAAAAGAATTATAAGTACTTCTACTTCCAGAGGAAATTTATTTTCATTCAAATCAATTTTTTTTTTTTTTTGTTTTTAAAATGGTGAGAGATTACACTCCAAGCAATGCAGTGGTTAAATGTGAACAATAGGTGGCACTAGTTGTCTCAAGCTGTGTTTGGTAAACAAACATGGCTGACCCTCAGAGAACACTCAATTTGCAAATAATGCTGAGAAACTAAATTTTATGACGTTGTTAAATGATCTATACATTAGAGATCTGTGATTACTTAAAAATAGAGCTTTAGCCGATTACTTTATTGCAGCTCTGAGTCCACCTGTAAATATTTTTCAGGCTCAAAACATTTGAGCTTCTTTATCAACAGCAGGTAATTCTGTCAGCAACAGATGAAACTGGTTTTTACTGTTTACAAAAGAAACTAACATGTTGCTTATTAATGAAACTTAAATACTTGGAAGGTAGACAGACATGTTACTGTAAAATGATTCCCCAGAAATAGATTTGAGTGCTGTTTAACAGTAAAATTAGTCTAAAATCAGGCTGCAGTTCTGTCCAAGATAGGGCACCCGACTTGACATTTTGTTAAATGTTTGCTGGTATGTACCTTGGTGTCCGTAATATATTAAAGTGTTTGTTAAAATGTTTCTAACTTAGTAACTTGTTTTTGCAGTCCTGTAAAGGAGACCCAACCTTCCAGTGCTCCATTACATCCAAGTCATGCCTTGATTGCTGCAGAGCAGCACCATCGTGAGCCACTCGCTCTCAACACTATACAGGAGCATGTGAAAGGAAACACACCTCCGTTGGAGAGGAGACACTTTCTCGACAAAATGAGAGACACCACAAATCGCAAAACGCAAGAATGGATGAGTCGGTTCTACCACTCAGATAGTGATGATGAGGATGAGAGTTATGACACTGGGAAGACATGGACTCCTGGTGAGAATTTCTTTGCCAAAATGGAGGAGCTGACAAGGAGAAGAGCCAAATCATGGGTTGGCAGGACCCAGGGAGCAGAGTCCAGTCATGCCGACGCAGGCACACGAAAACCTGCTAAAGATAGGTGAGTGATTGTTTGAATTGTTTTAATTCTAGACGGTATTAGTTGGTTCACAGTTTTGTCATTTGAGTTGAGAGTTATTTTGTTTTTAAAATTGACTGGCCAGAATTTGGCTTGCATGAGAAAAAGAATATGTTAAGGTGTTAGGCAAGAATAAAGTAGATAAAATTAATGTTGGATAAAATTCTAATATTTGTTTCTCAAATTTAATTCATCCAATATCCTAAGAAATAAAGTTCTGTTTGTACATTGAAATTTTGTAAATAGTGACAGCAGCAAATGTAAATAGTGATATTGTGTATTTGGAACATTTGAACATTTGAATTTCCTGTGCGGCACAATGGGTTGATAATCTTGATACTGCCTCTTTGAAAGGTGGCAACCCTGTATCCAGCAGGAATTCAGCACAGCAACCAACATGGCGGTAAGCAGTTGTGTTTGCGCTCACTCTCATTTTTGGATGTTGCATCTGTCTTCAGTACCGTCCACAATGCGAGCATGCTAGTAGTACTTTGCTACATACAGTAGAACCTTACTGAAATGACCCCCTCATGGTTTCCAGAAATAAGGTCGTTATGACAGGTCGGTCACTAATAAATATTTTGAGGCATTTTGGACAGATTTTGACCCACCCGAACACCTATAAATTGAAATTTTCCATATTTTGGATCAAGTCTGTGTATAATCGTCTCTAGCGTGAAAATGACGTTTTTTTTTAAGCAAAATAAATTTATTTTAATGGACAGGCGTCTTCTAGAAAAAATGGTACCGGAGAGGGTTATACTTAGCTTCCCCCTGTCTCCCAAAATGTTAAAAAAAATCAGACAGCAAGAATATTTACTGAGCATCGTAAATAAGTCCATGTTCAGTTATCTCAGGTGTAAGATCAACATGTTTTCTCCATGTAATATTAATCTAATTCAATACTCAGATGTCTTCTGAATAAAATTATACCACAGAAGGGTATCTGCAACCTCCCTTGTCACCAAAGAATTACAAAAACGGTAACATTGGATGCTGCTTACTTTGTTGCACCATATTTAAAAATGAAACAGAAGCTTTGTTGTTTATACTGCATACAAACACTACTTTCCAAACCCAGGTTACTGAAATTCTGGTTTCAACTCATGGTATAAAAGCACTAAATGTCTGTCTGTAATGTCTGATGAATGCTAAGGGATGAATCCAGTAAAAGGATGGACAAGGGAGAGGGGCGATCGGGAGGAGGGGAAGGATGAGAAGGCTGGAAGTGAGGAAGTGAGAATGTATCTGGCTCTCCTCAAGTGCACAGAGCAACCGAGCGGGGAGACGACACTGATATGTGTTGCGTTGAGCTCATATTTTGTAAAGAGGTCACAGGTATATTACCAACATAACATTCATCAAAGCATATCAGTATCATCCAGTTGGAAACTGGTTCACATTATTTTATGGGTTGACTTTAATACTTTCTACAATTAGGCATTGAACACGGTGACTCCTCATTTTCTCAAACACCTTTGTATTTGAAACATCCTTCTAACAAACCAAATCGAAAATCAACTGTCTCGATAAACATAACATCAGGCAAGTCACAAAGTATCAAGTGAAACAGAGGGCAGCAACTATGCACCTATCGAGTGAAGTTACAAAATTGTTGTTGCTTTATTTGCTATATATTATAAGTGAAATTATATTTCTAACCACCTCGTAGAAATAAACTGAGCAAAGGTATCTTTGTTGTCGCTAAGTTTATAATTTTTAAACATGAATACATTTCTATAGTGTTTTTAGTGTTAGCAACATGGCTGTGACCTGGGAAAATAGTGGCTTGAAAGGGTCTATAGAGTGCCGCCATCCTGCTCAAGTGTGAGATGTGGAGGCCACAATGGGAGGAAGACCGACTCTAATGGATGATCTTAGCATTGGTCGACCTTGTCTGAGACTGAGAGTCTGATAATGGTTACTGGCTGCTTTGGCAGCGTGGGAGGTAGTGGTGAAACAGCACGGGGGACATGTCACAGTAGCTCGTAGTGTAGGTTGCTGCTTCCACTGATCAAGCTGGCCGATGTACCCTTCTGTCGAGCTGCTTCTTCTCGCTTCCAGGAATACACCCATTAGTGTTAAAGGAGTTGCAAACCTAGATGCAACATCAGTACATCAGGCATGTACTGCTGGCAAGTGTGTGAAACTTCAGACGAGCAGCAGGCTCTCGTTGCAGCTGGTTCATTGACTGTCTAGCTGACATGTGGAACTCAGAGCAGGCAGATACAAAGGTGAGCTCTCACACTGGAGAACCCATCCTGGTCGTGCATTCACTTGGGAATCATGTGGATCAGATGCCTACTGTAGGCATTTGGGGTCATTATGATACTTACTCCAGGAAATGCACAAGATCTTCGCATGTAGCCAGTGACCACCATCAAACATCACTACCAAGTGGACTGCAAAACCGTACAACCTTTTCTAGTCAAGCTCGTGGCGTCACGACTAGAAGGCAAACATAAGTGGCCAATATGACTGGCACCTCAGTTAGTTTATGTATGTAGCTGGTTGTATTGTAATTAAACACCACAGTGTTTAAGTTATGTGTTCCTTGGTGTGTCTGGATTTTATTCTGATCGACTTAGATTCCTGACAATGATGAAAGAGTAAATGCTTGGTTGAACGCTATTTCGCAAGAGAACATTAAATCCACAAAGTTTTCACATGTAAAGAGATGTTTAGCTATCAACTTAATAGACTTATAGTAGAAAAAGTAATGTTCATGAAACATTATTATCATTACATTGCATGTATGCGAGTGTGTGCTGGCATGAGCAATAGTAAAGGATAACATTATAGGCTTACACCAGGGGTTGTTTCATGCACCTCACATAATAGTAATTTTAGCAGTATTCTGTGTTTAAATAAAACATATTTCAGTTATATTGCACATATTGAAAGTATTTAAACTTATTCATTAGTTAGTTTCTACAAATTATTTCGAACAACGTAGATATTTTACGATACGCAGCAAGTTTCACCCCAGAAAGGTTATATGTACAATATCTTTCCCATTAGTCAAACATTATTACATAACATCATTGCCAAAAAGGACAATAAAGAAATGGATTGCATTTGATATATGCAACAAATGCATCATTAAGTAATATTTATGAAACATAATTTCTTCTTGCTTGCAAATGGTGATAAAGTAAATGCAATGAAAATGAAGAAATGGCATACAGTTAGTTCATATATTCAGAGAATGCATCATTAAGTAAGATGATCATCAGAACTGCCCAACTGGGCAGAGCAGCCATACCTATTCCACATCAGCGTCTAAACAATCCGTGTCAGATCTTTACCCCAAGTTCAGGTAAGGGCAGCACATAGCTATGAGGAGTATTCCTTTCAGAACAAGAGGCCTCCTTGTTCTCGGTCCCACATGCTTGCTTGAGTAGGCTTATAAAGTTGTTTCATGGTCCCCAACTTTAGCAAAATAGACAAAAACTATACATATATAGCTGTCACTCGCTCCAGGGATTAAATGGAAACTATTAGGCAAGAACCATAAACGTAAACCCTTCATGAAGATGTAGTCCGCCCAAAAACAATTTCAAGGATGCTGAAAAAACTTTTTTTGCACCCAAGTACTGATACCAGATTCTAATTACATGCAAAATAGTTGATGCAGAAGAAAACGTGGGAGTCATTGATGCAGTAGCTGAATCCTGCACCACAGCTCATTGCCCAAAGAAAGGCCAGTATAAGCTTAGCTAAATGTGCATGTATAATCACTACTTCATAAGTTTGGAATACCCTGATGTTGCCATGATAATAAGGCTAAATTATTGCTATCTCACATTTTGATATGGCCATACTACCCAGTGCACACTTAGTTGCCCCATAGCAACGATCCAGTAAGGCACTGGCCATGACCATCATACTTAACATGTATTGTCAGATTGTTGGTAGTAAGCCTCACAATAGACAAGTATTATTCATTGCAGGGGATCATTATTCATCACACAGTGTGAGACTGAGCAAATATTACAGCAAAAAATGGATGCCACTAGATTGGAAGAAAATTCAGGTCACATACTGTTTATTATTGGGAAACATAAGAACAGTTTGTCATGTCATTTGAAGAAAATTTTATGTCCTTGCTAACCTTACTAAGGACTTCTATTACACTTAGTGGAAAATAAAGATTTGACAAGGAAAAGAAAAATTTTACTTGTTACAAAGTACAACTATACAAAATGTTCTATCACACATTAATAGTGGAGTTGCTACACCCTTGCCTTAGGTCATTCCTAAGTATCCCAAGAGTTCACTTGATAGAATAACTAGTCAATGGTGCACTTGACATTAAAAGGGATCACCTAAAACGACCCTGATAAACCTGCCATTCACTTGGCAGTCCAAAACACCACCCCACCAGCAAAGAATATAAAAGCAGCCAATGAAATTAGGTACAGTTAGTACTGCACATTGTATGACAGAAGACACCAGACAGCCTTGACCCGCAAAATGGTGGCGCAGACAGATGTTAGAAGCCAATAAGTGAAATCAAATAGTTTTTCTGTCCCTCAGAAACTCTGTTAATGGAGCAAAATCCAAAGGCAAGTGAAAACCCACAAGTACGATTTCATATCTGGCATTTACTGCAAGGCAAGATTTACCATTAAAAAATTCTTTACAATTTTAACTTTCAAGCACCAACCATTGATGGGTTAGAATCATACGTCCACAACAACATTACACTAAAATACATTTTATCCATCACACTGATGGTCCAGATAAACATACCATTAATCCACTGTTTACTATGCTAAATATTCTTAAAATGTTCAGATTAAAAAATTGTGTTCGCCCTAATATTTCTGCCCAAGATGGGTAAAAAAGACATTCTATATAAAAAGAAGTATATTACATTCTGTGACCATGACTACCTTATTATACTACTAGCATTTATATACAGAATACTGACTAGGCAAGTTGTAAAACAAAAATCTAAAACTCAAATGGGGTTATCAACCAAAGAACATACACTTTGATCACAACTTATAATACACTGTCACACACAGTACTTGCTGATTAATTACGTCCCTAAAATTTGTACGCATGTATGCACACAGTTATAAGAAAACTACATAACCATGTTACAACAAGGTGATTTTCACTTGCAACATATTCTAAGTGAGCACACTTCCTACCACTTTAAAATACAGTGGTTGCATCAACTCACAATTTATACCAAGTTACTTTAACTCCTTGCTAGTTACAGTTTATTTTTGTCTCTTGGTACATTTGTTTGCTTTTAATTAAATTGACACGCACAACAAAAGTGGAATTATCAGTGTCAATTTGCAGTGGAAAAAACCTCTTGCAAAATTACAGTGCCATCCAAATGGCCAGTTCAACGGTCCACGAAGAACAGCCAACTCCAAGTTCAAAAGACTTTGCGGAGAAAGAAACGCACAAGTTTGTACAGGAAATAACTTTGCAGATGTTACCTTAATGTCCATGGCACGACGACCCAAATACCTGTTCCCGCAGAATCACCAAATATCTCAGTTATTGGTAAAGGCACGGCCCAATACGGCAGCACAACAGACTGCGGCACGCCTAATTCCGATGTATCACTCGTAGACCATGCTCACGCCAGCAATCTAGCTCTTGCATTTGCGTGTGGTAGAAATAAAATTGACTGTAGCACAGCCTGAAATTAATCAGGCCCAGGTATTTTAGTCGCTGTTCACTAGCCATAGATAAAACTGACATAGCAGTCTTCACCAAAATGCACTAGCCCCATAGTATAAAATTTATACTGCACTCATTAATTTGACTTTCCAATAAATGTTCATGGTAAAAACCGCGAGAAAAATGGCGAGAAACCACACAAGCTTAAACTCATACTCCTGAGCAAGCCACTAGATGGGCGGTGAACAGTGCCTCTTGCCATCCGTTTATTCCACACTCACCGACAAGTCTCATTTTACGCCAACCGTGTACTGCCATGTTCTTGCAGCGCTAAACAAGTGCTCCACTCCGTTTGTCGGTTATAACACCACTGAACTCCACGAAAAAAGGTTCTCAAC